>JAZGTJ010005998.1:0-26063 GCA_036877575.1 Botia almorhae | reverse complement strand
TTGCACTTACCAGGCGTGGTGGCGAGGATGCTTGTAAACAGCGTGAGAAGACCAATGATCGCCAACGTCATCTTTTAATAAAGTGTTTGATATTAACTTGACACCAACTAAAATCAGTGTCGACGCATTGCACTGCACTTTAAAATTAATTTATACAAATCATAAATCAAAAGTTGTTGAAAAGTTTGCAGGTATTATATACCGTGAGAACGGGTCAACTCTTCAAGCCCAGAAAGAAGGCAGGTGCGCGCACTCGTTTCCTACAGCAGACAAGGAGGGGAGGAGCGCGTGGGAGTTTAAAGGAACAGATGAATTTATTTCCCATCACCAAACGGTCAAATTCAGGATAAAGTCTGTGTAATGTAATTGGCATCATTTCTGGGAACGGATGCCAACAGCACAAATTTTTAGTAAACCTGAATGAGAACTTTTTAACATGTGTAGTATTTACATTTAAGGTATAGGCTATATCCTTTGTCATTTGAAACATTTTGGAGTCCACGCGTTTTCCTGTCCTGCGAGCAAGATTTAATGTATTTTTCATATACACAAATATATACTGTATGAACCAGACGCGTCTGAATTATGACATTATACTTAAACACTCTAACTGTAAAACTGTAGAATCGTGTCTTCTCTAATACCATGGCGATTTCATTTAAGAACACTACCTTAACTTACCTTGTTAGATCTTAACTCTTGACGCATTACGTTTCTGTAATGCGGCATTTAAATGTATTGATTATGTCACTATTTACGTCATCCATGTGACGTAAGAAATGATCCCGACCTTGAAACTCGAAATATGTATCCTGCATGAAACATTTACACAGTTAAGGCGTGGCCTTCAGAATGACGGGAAAACCACCGATTTCACTTTTATCTTAAGTCCTGATGCATGTGTTCTGGTATGGGCCAATGGTTATGCAGGTTCACTGTTAACTATTACCATTAGTTAAGTCGATACCCCCCACTCACACACCCAGCCCAAACACAAGAAGTAGCACAGGCAAACACTTCTCCTCAGTGTTCACAGGTTCAGTCTGAGCCTCAGTGATTTTCTGCTCCAGTTGGGACCAGCTGTGGCCTCAGTGAGGTACTGTCACTTTTCTCTCACGCCATTGTGTCTGATTCTGCGTCAGTCTGAATATGGAAATAAGCCTTTACTGAATCACACATAATAACGGTCAGACGTACATAATAATCTCCTCATAAATAACTAGTGTATGAATGACTTCACTGAATGATATCAAAGGTATCAAAGAAGAGGTCACAATACACTTCTACAGTGATGTTATTGCATTGCGAGTATGATTTAATGCTTTCTTACTCGCATGATGTGCTCCTCGGCTTCCTTCATCTACACTGCATATGTGTGTCTGCACGCCTGTGTGCACAGATTGCTGTCCACAGAAGAGAGGAAGACTGGAAAAATGACTTAAATATTCATAAAGTCACTCTTTAAATAATACATCTCTGCCTCCATTTGCACACACCCGACTGTCTCCACTTGTTAAACCAGCAGAGCCACAGTCATGATAAATTAACACAGGAAAAACACAAAAATTATCTTAGAGTCTTGAGAAATGAATAACCTGATTGGGGATTAGTGAAATTGAGACTACGAGGTGCCATCTGCGTAGCAGCTGCGTATGCTTGCGAACAGCAAAATGTATGTAAATGAAAGCACAAAAATGGCACAGGAACTAATTTTGCATAATTTTAATTGATTTTGTTTTAATATTTCACCTAATCATCATAATATTATAACACCATGATCATTATTAAGCTCTTATCAGTCGTTTCAACAAAAGCACACAGTCATGAAAGAGGCCATAAATCTGCTATCAGTCTGTATTTATTTTAGACAAATAATGAACTGCATCAGAACTGTTTTACCCATCTAGGAGTAGAATTGGAAGGAAAACAAGTCTCATGTTAAAATGCGTCTTAAAGAACAGTACATGCAAGTGCGTGTATGATGTGGAAGAGCTACAGTATATTCCAATAAACAGCCACATCGCTATTGAATTTCTATGAACAGCAATTGTTAGTGAGCAAGACTTAGTATGTTTCTTTGTATGCCAGATCATATGCATCTAACACAAAAACACAGTTTTGGACAAGTAATGTTAAAAAAACTTCTGCTTGTTTTTGACAGATAGTCCAGAAGACAAGACGACTGGTTGGAAGCGTTTTGGAGTTTGGGGCCCTTTATTCAGTGAGTTAAGGCCTCCAGGGCTAAATTTTACAGAGGAATGACAGTTAGAAGAGTTTTGACGTTAGGTCAATGTTGGGTCAGCTAATAATTCAGCTTGTGTCCAGTATGGTGCTCTGTGTCAGGCAGGGAAGATTTAGGTGTAGACTGCACTAAATGGATAGTGCACAGAGCCTACTTAGCGCTATATAAAATGTGTCAGGTTTGAAGTTCCGTGTTGGGTTCTACCACCTGCGTGACTTGTTAAAATAATTTGTCGGCTGAAATTTATGATAACACTGGGTTGTTTTTGTGGGTGTGCTGCAAAAAACAGCTATGTTGTGCTGTTGTTCTGTTTGTTGGGTTAAAGCCTGTATGACTGTCTCTACAAATCATCAGTTGTGGGTGTGTTATAGCTCTTGAAGAGTGGCTGCATAAAGAGGCCGACGGTTCCTGTAACACACACTAAAACAAAGATCCACAGAAACAGACGGTCGATCACCACAGCCACATATTTCCAGTCCTCAATTATCTGTGAGAAAGAGAGAAAAAGCAATTTTTTATATTTGTAATATGTTGTATTTTTGTCTAGACTACAGTTATTCAATTCCATTTCTGAAGAGCCACATTCTGAAGAGTTTTCTTTCAGCCCTGATTTTGTAATTATTCCTTGATTGGCTAAACTAATCTAAACTCTGCAGAAACTGAATTGACTCTGCGGAATTGATTAGCTCTGATCTAAACTTCTTGAAGGTAAAATGTGTAATTATCATTATCAAATGCTTATTTAAAAAAACTGATTAAAAATAATGTTTTTAAACAGCTTTCTCAATAACTCTCTTCATCTTTCATTGTGCAGACAAACAAGAACCAATTTATGTCATTGGTTGAGTCAATATTGCTGTGTTTGGTTGGCTGGTAAAGCTCAAACAACAAAGCAATGTGTTACAGTTTCTTGTAGTAATTTTTGCATATTACACTAGAGAAAATGTGTATAACTTAAAAATAATTACATTACCTGTAAACACATTTTTTTGTATGATTATAATCAAGCACAATAACAGATAAAGAATTCAAAACTAAAAGATATTGTGACAGATGGGTTGTGAAAGTCCTTACCCCTTCATCATCATCCTCACTCTTCATCTTGTCAGCGATGTATCTGACACCCTTCACAGCCTCCTCCACATCTGCAGAGCACTTCAAAGTCATTCTCTTACGAAACTCTGTGCCTTCGTGCAGATCACTCGGTCTCCAGCCAATGTGCTTGGTAGAATCTTCATTCACATAGAAGGTGGAATCAGACTCATCTGCCTCATGCATTGCTGGTGGATCAGATAAGGAGCCCTGCTGGTGCTTCTTGCGAAATTTCTCACATTTGTTGGACTCTCCCGGTCGTCGCATGAATAAAAAGGCAGGTAACCGGGCCAGGAAGTAATATTTAACCCACTTTGGCATTGTGTGCGTGCTTGGGGATCGATGATGCACGTTAAGCACACACACGCTTGTGACAATTGAGAACGTCACCAACACCATGGTGAACATCAAGTACTTTCCGATGAGGGGCACGGCGAGTGAGGTTGGGGGTACGATCTTGGAAATCAGTAAGAGGAAGACAGTTAAGGCCAGAAGTACGGAAATACACAGAGTCATCTTCTCACCACAGTCTGATGGTAGGTAGAACACCAGGATAGCCAGGGAAGTGATGAGAACACATGGGATTATAAGGTTAATAGTGTAGAACAGAGGTTTGCGTCTGATGATAAAATCATATGTTATATCCAAATATGTTGCGTCATTAGGGTCTTCGTTTTTCCGACCAGGCAGGGAGACAATATCCCACTCTCCACTTGGCTTGAAGTCATCTCGGCTGGCAAAGTCTGACAACAGGATGAGGTCAATTTCTGTGTGGTCATAAGTCCAGGAGCGGAACTTGAGCGTGCAGTTTTGCTGGTCAAAAGGAAAGTCCCGCACCTCGATTTTACAGGCACTCTTATAGATAGCTGGTGGTAGCCACGCAACCTCACCATTATTTGATATGACCGCATTGGAATAGAAAGAAACTTCATATGTCCCATCAGCACTAAAAATGGCAAACACATTTTTATTTGTTGTTTAACATTAACAAGAGTAAAGTATCCTGTTTTGCCTGTGTGCAAAATAAAGTGCATATTAAGGGTGAAACTCAAAGCTGATATGCTGAGCTGTAGCTCATCACTGTTACTTTAATCCCAGTCTCTCTGGGAATTCCTGAGATTAACACAATAACTCTGTCCTGGAACAAGGTGAAATCCTGCTAAATCCTGCAGTAGTGCAGCATTGTATAGTCTCCTTCATGAAACCTCTTTACAAGTGCGTGAGCAAATTTAATACAATATAGTGTATAATATAATATAGCTTTGCAATGTAGCTTTGTGCACTTGCAGCACACAGGTCACGGGTTTGATTCCTAAGAAATACACATACTTAAAACCTATACCTAGTGCTGTAACTCGCTTTGGATAAAAGCATCTGCCAGATACATTAATATATAAGATTATATTTTATTACTTATTATGTTATATTGTATTATATTGTATTACAGTATATCTTGTTTTACTTTAAAGTGTAAAATATCATCTAAAAACTCACTTGTTGTACAGAACAATGTCAGGCAGCCATATATGCTGAGAGGGAAGACGCACTTTCCTGATACCTTCATACTCCTCTGGATCCCACATTAACCGGTAATCATTCCATACCTGTAAGAGTACACACACTTTAAAAAACTGTGCTACAAAAAACTACAAGCACACAAGTTACACAGCCTATACCTGAGTGAGCCAACAATTTGTGGTCATAATCTGCTCTCTCTCATTCTGAAAAAGAAGCATTAACATTGCAGTCAGTTACCAAGATTAAGCATTTTCACTTTCAAATATTAAATGGCTCATGCATTTTGATTTTCAAGAGCGAACAACTGACCACACTGATGAGCTGGGCAAGGGACACTTGAATAGCAATGGGGACCTGCTGACTCTTGTTGACTGCTGGCCGGATGAGCTTGTTGTATCGTTCAGGTGAGAGAAGATAGTTTACCAACCGCTCTTCCACCTCTGCACACCATACAGCTGAAAAACACATGATTGTACATACATTCAAAGTGGGATAAAGATAATACTGCCATAGGAATTGTCATAGGGATAAATATATAAAAAAATAATGGAAGCAGTTTCATAGTTTCAAAAACAACTTTGGCCAGTAGTTTTTCTCAATTCCCCCAGCAAAGACAAGTACAGCAAAATATTTTAAAAACTACAACAAAAAAAAGAACAAACAAAAAGTTTCAGTAGGAAGAAAAGTGAAGTATCTCAAAGAGAGAGCTAAAACTTTACTGGTGTTTCTGTGCCGCTGTCTCGAAGGGACAGGAAGTCAGGACAAATGGCATCACTATGTGTACAGGAAGTGGAATGTGGGGACAAGGAGTACAGAGACAACAAGATTCAAGTTGACAGGATAAGGACTGAGGCAACAGTCAGCATTCAACAAAATCGCCCAGCCAGTCTCTCTGCATCCACTGAGACATACTGCCTCTGACTAACAGCTCAACAAGTACAGCTGAGACATCAGAGAAATTAAAAATATCCATACTTAAATCTTATCGGAAGAGGTAGCAAATAACATGTTTGCTATTTATTTATTTTATTTATTTATTTTGCTAGTTTTGTGTGTGTGTGTTGTGCCACTGTAGCGAAAATAATGTTCCCCCTTCTGGGTCTCAATAAAGTTGAAGTTGGGTTGAGATTAAGTCTGCTTCACTAAGCGAAGCAGAATCAGTCTGAAACTCTCAAAGCCAAAAAGAACATTTTCTTAGTCAGCCTGGTCAACTTTTAAGTAAAAATATTATTCTAAATTATTAAAATGTGATAACATTTGACAACATAAATCTAACAGATCGTGCAGCGCCAACATATCCAAACACAATATAAATGTTTTTAAAGAAGGTTTAACACAAAAAAATCTAAATTCAATAACACAAACCACAAAAAAACTAAATTCAGTAGCACAATCCTGCTACATATTTTATTAATTCTCTTAAAATGCGTTAATAAGTTAATATCTTTTGTTAATGTTAAGTTTCATTATGCTTTTAAAAGAATTAACACACTTGTTATTGTGAGTGCACAGTTACATAATGAGCCCTGTTCATCTGTAAAACAAGATGCATCAAAGCACCAATCACCATGATCCACTGACAGTGTGCAGAGGGTCACAGGAGCCTCATCTCTCATCCAAACCCCTGAGGGAAAGATCATTATTTAATGCCAAGGATGAGTCAGCAGATCAGTCCATCACTGCCTCATCAGCACACATTCCCTTTATCACAAGCTCTTATGTTACAGCATATGAAAGCAGAGTCTGGGAGTAATTAGAATAATAAGGGTTTAGTGAGCATGCTCGTAAATAAATGCTATAAACTGGAAATGGAAAAAGTGTTGCTTTTACAGTGAATTTACAAGATCAATCCCATGTGACAGGATTGATCTAAATTCAATTTAGTTTTTAGTTGTGTTATGCATTGTGGACGACTGATTTAAAAGAAAACAGACTTGGCATGTGTATATACTCTCATAAATTAAAACATAAACCATTTTTTCTACACTGTTGGTCAGACGGATATACATTAAGAGGGCCATTACTCTATATAGGGTGACACTGAGCTTGACGCAAAATGTAATTGTGAATAAAATGGCGTCCATGTATCTCTTTGTAAGGAGCAACTGCTTCAGTCAGATTCCATTGGTCACAATTGTTTTTACCAACTCAATTAACAAATTAATACAGTTCTCCAAATATGTGATTTGAAAAATAGGTAATGAAATGTTGATGGAGATCACATCATCCTCAGCATAAACACAAGGGCTACTAAAAGTACTATTTAAGGTGACTCATTTCTACGGAAACCCTAAAGTGCCACCAAAACCTCCAGCTTATTTAGACAAACCTCATGTTCTGCTTGACAAGCCCCAAGGCCCTTCATAATATGTAGACAGAGAGTACACACTCACACACAACCAAGACGAGACAAAGACTTAAACCACACAGACGCACACTCCTAACCCTAAAACACACACAGACACAAACCCACACAGCAGACGTCTTGGGATTATACAGACACACACACACACACTCACAGTTGCATGCACTGAGCTTTTCCACCTCGGTGCACTTCAACTCTGTGAATAATTCAGCTGCACTAAAATAAAACCTGCCTCATCAAACATTGCCAACACACACAAATACGCAACCACTAGACTTTTTTAATTCTCACACTAAATAATACACAGGTGAAAACTTCCCACCTGAGTGAGGCCCACCTCTAAATTACTCTAAATTGCTCTAAATTGCTCAAATTGTTTAACAGAACAAGGCGTAATCACTGTTTATCTGCAAATGTTATCGGTATTTGAGTGGCATGAATATCCATAGACTAAATTATTAAAAGCTACTCCATCTGCGGCCAAGCTATACCGCATCAAACAACTTACACATATACATTCTATAGAAGTAGCCTTACAGCTACCCCACACCGCAGGAGTTTCAGGCTGAGACTTGCGCAATGTGTGTGAGCTTTTCCACTTCATCCTCTTCTAACTCTAAATGAGTGTTTCTCTGCTCTCTTGATAAGACAGTTTCTCTTATCTTTTCGCTGAAGGCGTTTTCCCACATTGCATCTTTCAGTCTGCATTACTTTCAAAATCTAAAAACAGTGTGGGAGTTTCCGCATATTATACTTGAAATCTTGAAAATATGGTCACAATTCCAACAGAGACCTCCAACAGAGTCCCCTCATTTTATTTTATTTTATTTACATGGTAATGTTTATTGAATTGTTTTAGAGATTCAAGTAGTCAAATTTCCATTTATTGGCCAGAGCATGTCATTTAGGGTAAAGCCTTCCTGAGGTTTAACATAATAGTAATAAATAATCATTTAAGTAACCTCAGATATCTGAAAAGGGCATTTCTTTAAATGACACCAGCTGTTCAATTTCCTGTTACAGTTAAGTATATTATTAGCATATCTGAAATTCACTGAAGCATGTTTAGGTGTTCTTTGCAAGCGAGTACCTGAGAACCTTTACAGTAACACAACGAATTAGCATTTTATCAAATACTTCACATTATTTATGTGAAGCTACGCTTTCCTGGAGCTCAGTGGTTAGAGCATGGCATTAACAACGCCAAGGTCATGGGTTCGATCCCAGGGATTGCACATACTCAGAATCAATGTATAGTATAATGCAATGTAAGTCGCTTTGGATAAAAGCATCTGCCAAATGCATAAATGTAATTATTAACATTTTACATTCTACGTAAAACATCGGAACATTCACATCATGACCTTGACTACTACTGTGTAATTCACACTCTTTAACAGGAGGAAATACTTCAGCAATGAAATCATTAATGTGAACAATGATACAAAGATCAATACTGCTAATGACAGACGTTTTTATCCAAAGTGACTTACAAAGTGACTTAACATTTTGCCCTAGGAACCAACAAGCCTAGTCTACAAAGCCACATTTACATGTGGGAATAGTCCTGATGCCAGGGACAGGATGAACAAGAGAAGAATTTTTTACACATATGTGAAATGAGGTTGAACATCGTAACGGTCTTGGCAGATATGGCGGAGGCTGGGAGCTCGTTCCACCAGGTAAGAACAGAATAGGTGAATGTCTTAGAGAGCAATTTGATACCTCGTTGTGAGGGAACAAACAGACATTGCTCATTTACAGAATGTATTTGGCGAGAGGGCGCATATGTCTGAATGAGTGAGTTGGGGCATGAAGTTCTGGTGGAGAACTTCATGCCATCCTGAAGGCCAGGGTCAGAGATTTAAATTTAATGCAGGTGGCTACAAGTAGTGAACAAGCTGCGGGTAGCCGTAGACATGCTGCTCTGGAGTCTACATTTGTTTTTTCTCTTCTCTGTTGCAATCTGTGTGTGTGCATTAATAAACGTGTTTGATAGACCCTCTCTGCAGCCCTGCCTTACATGGATGTCCCGAAATGTACACGGTCCACAAAACCCAAACCTTTATAAATCACACACTGGTGATATACTTTCACTAACCTTACTGTATTTCTATTGTTGTTGAGATAACGTTCTGTACATCATCATTATTAATATCTATAACCAACCTGTTGATAAAAATTTGAATGTATTTTTGTTCCACGTGTCTGATCAATAGCTTTACGTGATAAAGTCACAGGGCTTCCTCTTTCTTATGCAATGGAACGCAGTGACGTAGTGGTCTCACAGAAAGATCCGTGAGTGAACCGAGCTTTGCAACGTTAAACGAAACAGGTGCAGCTACAATGTCCCCCAAAGCATTTCCCCCAATTAAATCAAGAATCCATTTTAGTTCAAGTAAACTGAAACACCTCTGTTATATCAGTTCGTTGATTTTAAATGATCTAATTATGCTTTGTGGTTGCAGGCATTTAACAGCGTAAGTTAAGCACAATTTGAACTTGATTTACAACTAGTTTTGATACTAAAGCAAAGATATTTTGTTTCGTTCTGTAAATTGTATAAAGCTTTAACGCATTTGATCGTAACAAGTAATACACACTAACAGAAGGAGCTGGTTACTTACTCGCTACGCTGAGAGCTACAAGCCAAAGTCCTGAAGTCATCAGAGCTGCCATTTCCTATTCGATCCTCTTCGTTAACACTTACATCAAGAGGTAAAGGTCGTGCATTAAGATCCGATGACCAAGGGCCTTTACAGATCCATTTTCTCCGTAGTCTTCACGACAATGTCCATGATTCATAAAATCTGAATCAAGCATATGGCAACGAGAGATTCGGGCTTTTGTGCGTCTTACGGGCTCCCTTTGTCTAAATATATTTACTTAAAAAGTTGTTCAGTTCTTTGTCGGTGATAATCACCCACAAACACGAGAGTTATGTTAAAGCACTTTGGGGTTTCCTCTGCACGCGAACTGACTCACGCGCTCTCGGCAGACGCGTCTCTCCGGCGCGCGGCACACGGGAAGCTAAACATCTGCGAACGCAATCAAGGCATCAAATTATGTTAAAACAAGTCCTCGTATAGCTTAGATTTCCTAGTATGTATAATCGTGGTTTTGAAGATCTTTTTCTATTTTGCCCTTCCCAAACATTGCTCCGGTTTTTAATATTTACAAAAATGTAGATAACGCAAATGTTGAAGGTCCTGTGTAATGATGTATATATAATTGCTGGCTCAGTTGCACATAATATAAAGAAGTGTAAATTGCCACTGCCTTGCATGGACAACTGGCTAGCTGTGCGTCATGGGGAGGAGAGTTCACTGTGTTTGTTCTGCACCACAGAGCATAAGAAAACAGTGTAATAAATACAAATTACACTTGGTTGTTTGCTTTGTCACTCTCAACCAGCAAAACCAAAAGTCATGGGTTCCATTCCCAGGAAGTCATATACATTACTCATAAAATGCATAGCCTAAATTCACTTTACGAGACGCTTTAGAAAAAGTGTCTGGTAAATATATATGTAATATAAGGGAAACTGAGCTTTTACTGGGCAATATTGCTGGAACTCTTTTTATTTGTAGCCAAGGCTTTATTTGTTTGCCCTACAAAGAAACTGACTTTAAAAATAAACACACCCTATAGAATTATGTAATGAAGTACAAAGAGTAAAAATTAGTCCTGTTGTCATGTCCACACAATAACCTTCTATTGATGGACCAGTTCTTTGTCTTTATCCATAGAAAACAGCTTGAAGTATAAAGCTTAGAATAAACAGATACAAAGTTTACTGCAGTTTCTCATGTAGATAGCTCAATAGCTGCAAACTTGTGATAAACCTGATGATAAACATATTGCTAATAAAGGACTGTTTTCTTAATTAACTTTCAATGAACTCAATTAACCATGAAAACCCTAATGACACACACAACTTAATCCCTCACACTCCATCACATAAAACCCAGGAGTGAAATACTTCACATGAAAAAGCAATGCAGGGGACCCTTGAGGTTTTAAAGCTCAAAACCTGACCTTTGTGTGTGTGTGTGTGTGTGTGTGTGTGTGTGTGTGTGTGTGTGAAACAGAGATAGCAAGCAAAAAGAAAGCGTGTATGCATATGTGCCTGAACAAGAACATGAGTGAACAAAAAAAGAGAGAGAGATGAGAGTAAACCATTTGTTTAAGATTTTAATTTGACCCAAATGAGGCTTTGTGTTTATACAAATAAGGCAATGGATGTATTTTGGTTCAGTGTATACATTCAAGTGAGGTTCTCTCACTTGACCATAGCCAAAGGTTATAGCCATTAGTGTTGGGCAAATGGCTGTTAATTTAATTTAGTTTGAGTGAAAGAGGACCTCACATAATGTTTCCAGATACGGGCAGAGCATGTTTACTCTAATATTCAGCTTTCCGTCTCTGATATAACCTTATCACTGAAAAATCATGTTTTGTATTAGTTGTATACACAGTGTGTTTTATAACCTTTACTAGTTTGTTTCTGAGCCACTAAATGAAAAAATACAGCTTGTATTATAAAATACAGTAGTTTTGCTTTTCATTTACTATAAACTGTTTATAATATGACCAACGATACGTCTGTGTGTGTAAAACCTATTCATGAATATGGTACAGTGACCATGATGCACAAACATAAACACACATACATACATGTATGTACATACATACATACTTTGCAACATACATAAATTTGCCTGTTACAGACTGTATGAAGCTTGGTTAGCTCCATATCATGCTTCAGATTTTATCAGTGAGAGGTGTTATTAATAAAATGAGTGTGTTATTGATAAAATAAAAAAAATCTTCAGAATATGTATGATTACTTACTTCAAAGTCTTTTGATCTCCTGAAGGTTTCTTTGACCATCTCTGCTTGGCCCGATTTGTCCCCTTACCAAATATATCTGTCTGAAAAAAACGACATTATAAAATGACATTATGTAGTTTTGTAAAGAAGCCACTTCAAAAGTCTATTATTTGCATAAGAAATCCGTATATTTGCTCAAAGGCTGACACTTTGAATATTCACTTCCTCTGTTTTATACTGCCCCCACGTGGCCTAAAATGTTATAAATTATGTAAATAACAAATTTATTTTATGCAAAACAAAATTAAAAATAAAACATAACATTGTTATTAAATAAATAAAACAACCCGTAGATTTCCTGGCTGTCTAGTTTACAGAAACTCCAGCAGAATCTTACTGTTTAAAAAATAGTTCTGCTAAGCGCTGTCTTTGTTACATTCTACATTTAAATATTATCTACATTCCCCAATACAAAAAGAGCAACATACACTGGTACTGTAAACTGTAACTTCTCGTAGGGAACTTGGTAACAATTACTTTCATAAAAAATACACGTGTCTACTAATGTGTATATCATAAATGAATGAATGATTTATAGGGACAAGAATAATATTTATATGGCATTCGAAGATAGATTGCTTAAAGAAGACCACGGTAATACTATGTCACATGCCTTAAACTTTAACTTAGCATTTTAATAATAAACAAAAATACATGATAGTTGCTAGCAAATAATTATAGAAAATCTATCGAAATATTTGGTTACCGGTGTGATAAGGCCTTGTGTAGTCCTAGCATATTCTAACAAAATGTACCAAATTATTTCGTGTTGCTCAGAATTATTCTAAAGACTAACTCTAAAACTATTCCTATAATGATTTTGTTTTAACTCGTTCACACGTCCTAAAAACAAGACTTCCTGTCGGGAACAGCTTTGTCTGACTCCACAGCACCATCATCACCCGTCAGCTTCCAAACAAACTTCACTAACACACATACGCAACTTTTCTTCTATTCCTCTCCTCTGGAAAATCCCGTCGCCAGGCAGATCCACTGGAAAAAAGGCAGAAATGTCCCCTCCATCCGCACGCCTGCAAACCAAACCTGTTATAACGTGTCTGAAGACGTTTCTTATCTCGTACAGTCTGATTTTTTGGGTGAGTTTTAATCAGATTTGCCGTTAGCATGAGGCGGCTATCTGCACAGCTAACTCACGTTGAACAATGGGCTCAGTCAACAGCTGTTACTGTTGGTACTTGATCGTAATTTAGACTTTTAAGTTAAGTCCTCATACAAACACACATAAAACATTTATAAGCTTCAATCAGTTGTTGTTGTTGAAGATTATGATTTAAATTTAATCTTATTTAGCGGCGGACTAAATTCTTGCAGATAACCTTTTATTGTTACCGGCTTGCTGGATTTGCCTACCTAAATTTGCTGTTATTGTCGTAAAGTTGTAAAGTTATGATGTAAAAACTCAGTTTTAGCATGTTTTATTTTGTTTCCGTACAAATGATGAAACGTTTGAGCTTTTGTACTTAAAAGAAAATCGCATTTTTTGTTGTGTCCGTTACATCTTTTGTGGGATTCAACATTTATTAAATGTTAAATTACAATAATATAGAACAAAGTTAAAGATATGCCCAAAATTCTGAAATTATAAACCGTAAATGTATTTACATTTAACAAAACTAACAATAGGCAAAATAATACCCATAACCAAAGAAAAATACTGAGTTAGGTCCGTTAAATATAGTTGATTTATATATATATTGATTAAAGTTAAATATATTGATTTATACAGAGATTCACTAAGGACACCAATATAAATAGTTAATCGAACGTGGCATTATAGGGTGCGAAGTACAAAGCAGTAGTTATCTCTACTATTTATTGCTATTCACAGTGATTTTGAGCAGGCAGCAGACATGACCAGATGGTCAGGCTCATAACCCCTGCTGAGAGGAAAATGGATAAAGAGGCGTGATATGCCGTGATTCTTACTCAATCATTTGCTTTTGGTTTTTAAATAGGTCAAATCTGATATTTGTTATGATTGTTTTCTTTACTTTTTGTTGTTTTAATTTAACAAAATCTGAGCTTTTTCCTAAAGGCTGTTCATTTACTGATATATAAACTGTCAGAGCTTTGAAGTATAATTACAAGGTTTGCAGGGTTGTTATTAGGAATTGCAATAGGCACCTCACAGTCTTGTAAGTCTATATCAGTGCTTCCCAAACTGTGGGCCGCGGCCCTCCGGTGGGCCATAATAGTATTGCAGGGGGGGCAACGCTAGGCTCCCCTCTACAAAAACTGACGAAGTTTATATCGTTCCTCAGTTTAAATGTAGATGTTTTTTTAACGTAGTTTATGTATTTCATTGCAATAGATGAACTGTGTAGCTTCTGTTACACACTTTGATGCAGTATAATTGTAAATAGTAGGCAGAAAGTATGTAGTGTTATGGATTTAAATATATTTGTAAAGAATGTTTAGTTTACATCATCTAACTTTTACGAGAATGTAAAAATATTACATTTTATGGTAGTTCTCATAACATGACGTTCACATGACATTTTCACAAACTTGTTAATGACTGTTGATAATTTTGTGCAGAGACAATCTGATTTATTTAATCTAAATATGTCTATATACTATTAATCTGTGTTGAGCTTTCGCTATGTTTTGGGGGGGAATTACCTCTCCGAAGTTTGGGAAGCTCTGGTCTATGTGTGTCAGGCAAATCCGTAAACGTACCCCCATAGAATATCTCTGAGAGTTGTTGTTGTTTGTAGTTCACAGGAGTGATACTGTTGGCTGTTGGAGTATGGGGAAAGGTTAATCTGGAGTTCGACCTCCTCCTGAATTCAGACAAGGGGACCAATGCGCCGTATGTCCTCATTGGGACGGGAGCCGTCATCATCATCTTTGGATTGTTTGGTTGCTTCGCTACCTGCCGTGGAAGTCCGTGGATGCTTAAACTGGTCAGTTCCGGAGATATCACAAGATGATTGCATCTCAGGGCTATAAGAAATAATTGACATTAATATGAATGTTGACAAATAGGGATGTGACACAAGTACAGTAGAAATAACCTGGATCTTGTTTCCCAAAAGCACAGTAAGCCAGAATAAACCATAGCCATATCTGATGGTTTCTATGATTTGCTTAGGCTTAAAATGCTTCTAGAAAACACGGCCCTGCATGGTTCTAAACATTTTGTGTTCATTGTGTTTATTAAACATTTTCCCCTTTGTTTTTCCTTTTGTTTTAGTATGCTATGTTTCTGACACTGGTATTCCTATCTGAACTAGTGGCAGGCATATCCGGCTTCATTTTTAGACATGAGGTACATTTATACATCATTAGAATGTAACCTAAACACATTTCATGTTACATCAACCATCTACATCCAAATGGTGTTATTGTAAACGTTTTATTTTGCTGTTTTTAGATTAAAGCAATTCTTCAGGATGTTTATAAAAGTGCTGAAGCAACCTACACTGGTAAAGATACCAGAAGCGATGATCTGGACAGGGTCCAGAGAACAGTAAGCATGTATTTGTTTTACTAAAAGTAGTAAATAATATCAGAAATACACCAAACTAAATATTTGTGTAAAAACTATTTTCAAGAAGAAACATTTTGCACTAAAGTTTTTATCTGATTCACTGAGCAATTTCTTCCAGGTATAAAACTGTTATTAATTACATAATTTTGTACTTTGTAGCTACAGTGCTGTGGGGAGACAAACTACACCAGCTGGGCAAACACAGAGTACTTTCAACAAGAGGGCATACCCAAAAGCTGCTGCAATATGACTGCTGGTACAAACTGCACAAGTGCAGAACTTAAGAATCTCAAGACAGCTGCAGCGGTGGTCTACCAGCAGGTAAGAGCTCGGCTACTTCTGGACAACACTCCAATGAAGGCAGTTTCACAAGCAATATCTACATTTATGAAATACCAAATCACTCTCTTTGTAGGGCTGTTTCTCTCTAATGACGACCACGATGGAGGCCAATCTTGGAATTATTGCTGGGATTTCTTTTGGAATAGCATTCTTCCAGGTACATATTCATTCAGCTTGTTTTTAAGATTGTTTCTGGTCCATAATATACTTATAATAATATTAACTCAATAATATAAATTTAAAAGTAATTCTTTTGTCTTTATTTGATTTTTAATACCTCTTCAGCTTATTGGGATTTTCCTGGCGTGCTGTCTGTCTCGCTATATCACCAACAACCAATATGAGATGGTGTAGTAATCCTACATCACAGGTATGTTTTCTGATGCGCCTCTATTTCAAATACTGCACTTTATTTGTTTTCCGTTTTGATTTTACCTAAAAAAATGTTTGTTATGAGAAAACATTACTAGTGGTTCTTATTGTTACTTCTGTCTGATTACAGGGTATCAACTCAAGATTCTCAAGGACTGGATCTGACACAAAGGGAAAGCCGTTTAGTTTTTCAGTGTTTGTATGTGTGCCTTAGTTAAACATTTCATTTTAGAACATTTCCGGCTGTTTTTTAAAAACCCTTCTTGCTGGTAACTAGATGGAAGGAAAGAAAACCTGTTCCTAATGTATAAGCTAATTTTGCAGATTCAGTTGTTTTGGCATAGGGTTAACCCAACAAAGATTAGATGTTCTGAAATTAGTAGAACAAGCATATGTTTTAGCTAGTGTTAAATCAGAAACGCACAGTTCTTCAGAACACGGTGTACTTGTACAGCTTGTCTGTGTTTCATTGCAATTAACACATGCTAAAACATTGCATCTAGTTATAACAATAGTAAAGTTTCTTGCATGCAACCTGATAGTCGAGCATTGTTCCAACTCTTGCCAAAAAGGCCATTTTTGTCTATGACTTTATTTCAGGACATTATTTCTTAATGACCATTTGAGCCACCAGACATGTATTACATATGGAGTTTTGTTTAATAATCATATAGTTTTAATACAGAAATATGTATGTCTATTTCCATTTGAATTGCTTGTGTGAAAATGACGTGGTTATTTGCGGTGCTGGTACAATTATGACATGGATTGTTAAATGTGATGACTGATAAGCTGTACAGCACCAGCAACATGAAGCTTCTCTAACTTTGTGTCTGTAAAAATGTGAAATCTTGTCACATAGCTCGGTCAGGGAACAATATTTCAATTGTACATACAAAGAAAAGACAGAAATGTCAACACTATCAATGCAGTGGTTATCAACAAGCATTTAAAAGTGATGCTTAAATTTAGATTTTTTTAACTATTGTACTTTCTGTTATGTCATAAGGCAGATAAACCATCCTCTGCATTTTGTCAGCATATAAGATTGCTTTTGAGGCCATGTAAACATTCATATCTTTATAAGATAACGACATTGTCAATAATCTGTTCTTTTGTGTAAACTGTAAAATCCCTAAAAATAAACTTGTGTTTTGTAGGACTTTGCATAAACAAAGGCTTCAGGTATAGAGCCACCAGATGGCACTATAAGTTAGGGTTAGGGTAATAAATAAATCGGTGCTTAGCGTCTTAGTTTGGAACTTATAAATGCGAAGTCAGAATAATTGCTTAGTTTGTTAAACAGAGGCCAACTAAGTGCCCTAAAATTAAGAATTAACCGGCAACCGTACATCAACTAGCACTGTTGATGTAAACAAAGATATTAAACGGTAACACTGGAAATTATTTTTTTGCATAATTTCTTTATCACAAAAATTAAATTTAGTATTTAATTTTTAAATACGAAAATCGTCCACTGTGCCAACCAGTTTCGAGAGTAAAGTTTACAAATAATACAGACGGATAAGAAATGGTATTACTGGATTGGTCTGCCCGCCTGTCAATAATCTGCAGCGCTGTACATCATTGGGCGTGTGACTTCCTCGCATGACGTTAACAGTATAAAACCTGTCGGTCTCCGGCTAAAGCTGCAGAAGAAGGAAGTTTGTTTGGAACGGAATAAAGTTTAGGCATCGTCGCCAGTCTTGTTACGTATTTATCCGGTCCAAAACAGATTCATCCAGGTTAGTATGTTTGTAGATTTAATTAGTATCTTTGAGTGATTATTGTAAGGCCAGACGAAATGACGCTTGCCTCGTGTGGGCAAGTGCACGTTAAGTCTTTGTAGTGTGAATTGTTACGTTTAGCACTACTACGAACTTTTAGATTTAATGCACAAAGCCACGTTTAACAGTTTGCGCATTCTAATGACACTGTTTGTTTTTAGCATGCAGCTTGTATTGTTCGTTCTAACACGTTGAGACAAACTAGGACACTCCCATTGTAAATTAATGGCGCTTTCAGTGATTTATAATGGGTACGATTTAGTTTAGTCCAGAAAGCATTTGAGCTCGCGATTTAAGATTATTTAACTTCCAGTGTTTTAACGGGCCTTTTTGGTTTCAGCATTGTCATGATGCAGCTAAACGACGCACACTGCAACAAACACTCGCTGCTCAACGTGATGAACCGTTTCATCGCTGCTGCCAACAATATGAACGAAACCATCATGGTGCCAAACTTACTACGGGATGTGCCTCTGGAAGAACAGGATAGCCAAGCCTCCGTTAGTCACGACAACAATAACGAGGCCTCTTTCCCCAGTAAACAAAGGGACATGTATGAGCACTACCTGCTGCTGAAGTCCATTAAGAACGACATGGAATGGGGCCTGCTGAGGAGGGAGATGGGCGGCAGTGCCAGCTTTTTGGAATTGGCAGTGAAACAAGAGGATCCACCGCAGCAGATGAATGGAGATGTTGAGGACAGCCTGGACCTGGAGAGCCAGTTTCACTATCATCTCCATGGACTGTTTGCGGTTCTGTCCAAGCTAACGGTTCAGGCAGACCACCTCACAAATCGTTACAAGAGAGAAATTGGTGGAAGTAGTCTGTTGAGATAAAAGTGGGTTTTTGAAAGTAATCTGAACTTCTTGAACTGTTGAATTGGGAAGTGGGGCAGCAGCTGACTGCAAGGGCTTTAGATTCCTCTCTGCCATTAAAAAGGTTTTTTTGCAAGCAAGTTGACTTGTCTTGGCAGTAATGCAAAATTCTGGTGCTTTTAATATGGTTCCACTAGAAGTTAAAGGGCTGTGGCAGTGATGAGGTTTTAAAACCTCAGATTACATTGGAGTGCATTCCAGTTAGATGGCTTGTTTTCCTTCTGTATGCCAAGTCCGAAAGCCCTTGATGTGTCAGCTACAGAAGAAATGGAATGCTGGTAATTCTGTTCCTTTAAACAAGGGGATTTTTATGTATTAATTCTGCTCCGTGCACTTGCCCATGCAAAATGGTGTGCCTTCTATTTTCACTTTCCGCTTGTGCTGTTCGAGTACATGTGCTTGACATGCGTTGTTTCTGTGAGCAGGGCCCATCATGAGCTTGTATTGTCACGTCTAAGTTTCTGTTGTCCTAAAAGATTAAGTTTTATATTGTTCTGTAATATAGTGACTTACTAAATAAAGCATTAACTTAAATTTACTCTACCACAACTTTTTCCTGGGAATTGTATTGCCTCCCGTTTCAATGCACTTATTCGATTCAAATGTTTACCAGAGGGCTGGGTCAAATATCCTTAATTGGAGCCTTTGAGCTTGTTAATCGGGTTTCATAAGGGCTGTATCACTTCAGCTTCCAGCTGGAATGTGTCTTGCACAGGCAGGTTTAAGCTTGCCTGTGTTCATACAAAAGTGTATCCCATTGTTTAAGTCCTTACAGACACTGCCTTATTTGTAACCCTATAAATACCTCAAGCTGGATAAAATCAGTGTGCCAAAGGAGTGCTATTAGCCATAACATGCTTCTATATAGTTCAAAGTGTCTGAGATATAAGTGTATGGTCAAGGTGATCAGTTCATGACCTTTAAATTGGATTAGGAAAGTTTATTGGCCAAGTTATTACCATATATACTATTGTATAAATTTAAGTGACTTAAGTTTTTTTTTTTTTTCAATTTTTCCCAACACCAACATTTTCTGGACAATCACCAACATATCTACATTTCCAAGTCACAACTGTGCATGCACAAAACCAGTCAGTCTCTGAACTAATGGCTCCTGTTCTAATGATATCTTGGTGGGAGCAATGGTTAACCCTCAAGACCACATTCAGTATCAAGTCAAAAAGATTTGCCATCAAAGTCACATATCTTGTACCAAAAATGATCAAATATTTCTTTGATTATAGAGGGGCATTGTGGCATATTCCAAATGTGCTCAAATCTGTCCATTCAAGTGAAATGGGTCCGTGTGAAGCACGCAAACTAGGCCAAGCAGCCAAAGGCATCTGCATAGCATCTGCATAATGCATAAACTTAAAAAATGGACTTGATGCTTAAAATTGTTGCAAGGAAATTACGTTCTAAAGGTTTTATCTGTCTTTACAGGATATTTCAGAATATAAAGATTATGACGCTGAGACAAATGTTATACTGTATGAGAGGTATATTACATCCTTGGGATTCTACTGAATGTGCTTTAAAACCCAATAGCATGACTGCTTTCTCATTATAGATGGTCATTTTGAAAACTTAGGAGACTCTTAAATCATTATCATAATGTCTGGCTGGATCTGGTCTTCCTCATGACACAATGCATTGAGTACAGTCGACTACGTGACGAGAGATTTTGTGATTTGGCCAAGCACATGCATTCTGCAAGCCCATATCTAACAGCTGCCTGGTACGTGCTCTCTAAATGCATCTCTGGCACCCACCAGGGAAAGTGGCTCAACAAATGCCCATGGCAGCCATACATGTCCATTTATATACCAAATGGGAATGATTGATAATGCAATAACTTCATGTTCAAGATGCGGTAGAAAATTAATAAATGTTTGTCCACTTGCAAAATGTATCTTTACTGAAATGTGTTTGCTCAAAAGATAATGCTCTGGAATTTCGAATGGATTTTAGAAGTGATTTTCAGTTTAAGTAAATTAAAATCTGTGGTTAACATTACTTAAAGATACTTCATTTTGTTGTAAAACACATTATTCACAGTCACATACCTGTATTTTTAAATTGTTAGGCTATATACTAAGTTGGTAACAAAAACTGTTAATAAAACAATAATACGTATGACACAGTTACTTAAATTAATAGAAAACTGGGTAAAGAAAAGGGTCTTTTATAGCCTCTTGTGGATTACTAGATTACTACATAAGCAGTGCAAAGATTAAGGGTCTGATTCAAAGGAAACCAACAACCTGATTAAAAAATAATGTATATCTTGAATGTACAGTAAGTTGCTCTGGAGATATGTGACTGCCAGATGCGTAAATGTAAATGTCTGGTTAAATTGCTCCTGAGGTGAGTGAGGTTATAGTGAGAAGATCAGCTGGTTCGGCTGGAGATGCTCACCCCACTCAGCTACACAATACTAAGCCTTGTACTGCATAATGAGAGCCTGTGCGTCCCATTACAACATTACCAGTCTTCCTCTGTATGACGTCTCAGTGCTGAAAAAGAGGCGGAATTTTCGCACCATTTACTAGACACAAAACTCCTGATTGGTTGCCTGGCCCGGTTTCTTAAAAGGTGGCTGAAAGTGACTGATGTGGCAATTTCTGCAATATCCCTGAGAGCAACAGAGACATGATTGCACAAAAATGCAAAAAGTAGTAGTTTAATTTATTGCACCCTATTTCTAAATAAGTCAAAATAAAATCAAAGTTTCAAGTTGGTAGATGTAAAATACCTTTCATACTTACATATACACATTTGGTAGATGTTTGTATTCTAAGGGACTTACATGGCGGTCAAGCTATACATTTTAGTTATGTAATGCATAATGCATAAACTTTTGACTTGTATTGCTAGCACTGGCTGAGCTACAAGAACAATGTATCTAACAAGCACCAAAACATCACAGAATCTAAACAAGGTTTAAGGTAAACAGGAGTATGCATCCCCTACATTAAATCTTTAAAATAAATTAAGAGTTCACATTTCATACACTTAAATCAATCTTCAGATCGCTGATGTTAAGTCACTGTGTTTTTTCTGTTGTATACCTCCTATTGAGCTTGTTGCGCATGGTGCAAGGTTGAAGTGTGACATTCCGTGATTTATCACAGGAAACAGCCTACAGATACTCTAGAGGTGTGTTAACAAACAGTCAGAAGAGAATGAGTTCCCTGAAATGTTCTGATGTAGACATTGCATTGAAATTTGGGGTAGCTATCTTATGAAATGTTTGCCGTGTTATGCAGAAGCACTGCAGTATGAGACGTGCATATGAGAAGATAAGAGACACTGACATCATCTTTTAGGATAGAGAAGTACAGTATTTCTGGAAGCAGTCCTTCTGTGCATGATCAGCCCATGCAGACTGCATGTCAGTGTTCCGTGCAGAGCGAGTAGCCGAAAGAATGTTAGAGGAAGATGAGGTTACATAATAAAGAAGGCGTGGCTGTCATCTGGAGTTGTTTACAACCAGACAAACAGTGTTGCCTTGGTTCCCTCCACCCAGCCTGTAACTCATACACTTCTTGTGCAGGTCTGGAAACACTTATCATGCCCTTGTCTGTTCAGTGCAGTATGGCGTCTCCTGGACCAATGACCTACCCATTCACTGTAAAATTAATTTTTTTTTTGTTTTTTATTTACATAAATGTAATTTAAGTCAAGTTGTTCGTGTGATAAAATAAGATCAAAGGACTTTTAAGGACCTTTTAATTAAAGGATTTATCTCTTAAAATTTAACTAAAGCACTGTAGGTATATCAGTTAAAACTGATAATACTATTACGCCACTGTTATTTTCTTAAATTTTACACAATGCATTTTCACGATGCATGTAAATTATACCAGATCAATTATATATCAAATTATAACTGATCTGCCATAAACACACACCACCGGCAGCATAACAGTCTGTCTATGACCATTATAATCACAATAGTCAAATCTGAGTGTGATCTGAGCATGGACAGTGCATGATCAGTGATCCAGACTGCCAAGGGCCAATTATATATGGCAGTGGGTGAACGTCAGTCATTCTATACTTAACATCTAAGAACATCGCTTTCTGGAAGAGAGGAGCACAGTTCAAAATAGCAACAGATTATCTATCAGTGAAAGCCGTGCTATAAGTATTTGGAAAGTATGGAATTAGTGACACTTAAAGTTCTGCTCAGTCATTACTCAGCATGTCTGGAAAGCTAAATTAGTGCAAGGTCAGAGCAACAAACAGTTATGCAATGGAAGAAAACCTATGTGTTTCTTAAATGCATGAGGAACAGCTGTGTCTTTAGAAGCATACATCTCTGTGCATAATTCTATTGCACTGTTAAAACCAGGCTAAAACAGAACCTAGGCTATCTAGGAAGGAAGAATGATAACTAAATTAGCATGTGAGGAGTGCCGTCTCAGGTTGTCTGGCATTTCTGTCTCTGTACTCTATAAAAGAGGTGTTTAAAAGGGAAATGCTAAAAGGGAAGTTCTTCTGTGGCGTTTGAGGGAAGCAGGGCCACAGGGCCGCCCCTTTGTGAGAGAACACTTACATAATCTCAGCATGAACAAAGACGGAAATTCAATGACCCGTTTCACACAAATCTTTAAGAAAGAGGGAAGCAATTGGATCTGAAGTCTGTTTAACTCTGTAAACCTTTAATGTAATCAAATCTCGGACTTTTAGACTTTTAACGGTTTACGCATTATCTGGTGAGCGACTCTCCAGGAAGTTTCGCAATCTAAAACATGGTGCTTATTTAAGAACATCAAAGAACTGTGTTTCACTGTGATATCTCTGTAATAACTGAGAGTCTCACTGTTTTGCACAACAGAACACAATAAAACACTGCGTATGTAATTAGTTACTTAAATTGTAATGTTATTAAATAATGTGAAAATGGTCTGGTTTGAAGCTGTCATTTTAAAACCAGCATGTTTTGCTTTTGTTATTCCAAACACTAGTTATTGCCATATGATAACAGTTGCTTGTGCATATATAACTGTCAGTATGTCACGTTGAGACGTGTCCTAGATTTGGACCAATCACAATGTAGCTCCAAAAGAGCCAACCAATAGCAGAGGCCAAATCTTGTGGGTTTGGTGCAGGAGTTGCTCTGAAACCAGCGTTCAAACATGATATATGTTATTTGTCTCAAAGACAGAGAAATGTCATGACTGGTCATCCCAGTCAATTCTATCTACACAAAATCTATAAATGTCATGTCAGCAACCCGTGGTCCAGAAACAGTAAATCTGTTATTGAATTAACTGATAAATCATAGTTTTTTAGTCTTAACAATGTTTGTTTGTTTTAAAGAATGATAATGTTTACAGAAGGATGTCAAACGGTTTAAGAGTACAGGGCACAATGAACCGCAGTAAACTCTGGTTCTTAGAGTCCACTGCTCTGTAAAGCAAACCGCCAAAGGTTCTCTTGCCAGATGATTGTAGAAGGTTCCCTTGTACCTTTAGCAGCGAGTTAAAGATTACAAAGCAATGCTAATGTTGTTGACAGAAGTGACTTTTGTGCTTCTGTTAAGGCTTCTAAAGCATGTTGATGATTTGACTGCTGTCTGCATGTGCCTTTCTTGTTAAACGAGGTACTAATGCAAAGCTGCAGTCAATGTTAATTAAAGCACGTCTTTGCTGCAGTAGTCTGCTTTGGTCTCACACCGTCCTCAGGGGCAACCTTAACTCATCTTTCTCATGAACTTGTCTCACCTCATTGCTGTACGGTGCAGTCATTTCTATTCACTCTTTTGCATATAAATGTCCTCGAGCCACTCAGCATTCTCCTCCATCTTACTGGTTCAATTGAGCACCAGGCAACCCAACTAACCAATCAGCCAGCAAACTATTTATTGAGACTTTTGAGGCAGGTCAATACTTGACACAACACTGATACGCGTATTAAAATGCATTGAGATTAACCTGTGTATTTTAAAGGTGTGGGGATGTAGATAAGGGGTGGGTCAGGAATCTATAGACATTCCAAATGAACTTATATGTTAATGTCATGGTTGAGATATACATATAGAATATATGTCTATACCAATATATACAAATATATACCAGAAAATCATAGAAAAACTCATTCTTTACTATTACTTTTTTACAGTTTAGAATAATAGTTACAAAACTATGAAGTAACACACAAATGCCCTTGATAACCACATTACATTCTCTGCTCTCTCAATCAGTTTAATGAGCTGTCTACCTGGGATGCTCAAAACACTCGAAATAAATGAATAAACCTCAAAACTAATTGAAAGCATTTTGGTTTTTCCTGTTTTTAGGACCATGGGAAGCATAAATTTAGTCAGACATGTCAAATTTTTGAATGGCTGTGTATAAACCTGTGAATTTGCCTAATTGTTTGGAATTAGTCAAAACTACGCATATTAATTAACTCTTAAATGTAAATCCTTCTCACATACTTAGTTCACATAACCCCACGTCCCTGTTGTGGCAAAATCTCAACAGACAGATATTATCTGTCTCAGCTTCTGTTCTTCCTTTGGCCTTACACAGACAACTCTAATTTCCAAATTCTGTCTTGTTTCTTTTCCCATGAGCACCCATTATTTCTCAACAGCTGATTGTCGGTAACTGCATCACCCTCTTTGAATGACCTTTAACCACTGTGAACTGACCTCCAAACTTACAAAAGCAAATTGTATGTGCAAGTATCAGTTTTAGTTATAGTTAACTGATTATTCCTTAATTTAACCAAATTCAATTAAACATCCTCTTTAGCTTAAAAACTGCACTTTGATTAACTTCTCGGGTCACAGCGCAGCTAAAGTAATGTTTGTGTCTAGTGCCCTCTTGAGGGCTACATGCTCCCTCATCATAGCACAGGACTGGCTGCGCTGTTAAGAGGTTCTTTTAAAGATACCATATCTGTTCAGAGTAAGTGCACTTTACATTTCATTTTGAAGTCTTTTCTCCATTATAACTTAATTTATAAGAGGAATATTTCCAACTTTAATATTTCCAACTCCAACTGATTGTATGAGCCAGGTTTAAACCACTGTAAAACAGCCGATGCA
>JAZGTJ010005997.1:0-26077 GCA_036877575.1 Botia almorhae | reverse complement strand
CTGCAATATCATGGCATTCCCTAGGCCCAATAATTTTGCTAGATGGGCGCGTCACTGCCAAGGACTACCGAACCATTCTGGAGGACCATGTGCACCCAATGGTCCAAACATTGTATCCTGAAGGTGGTGCTGTGTATCAGGATGATAATGCACCAATACACACAGCAAGACTGGTGACAGAGTGGTTTGATGAACATGAAAGTGAAGTTGACCATCTCCCATGGCCTGCACAGTCACCAGATCTAAATGTTATTGAGCCACTTTGGGGTGTTTTGGAGGAGCGAGTCAGGAAACATTTTCCTCCACCAGCATCACATAGTGACCTGGCCACTATTCTGCAAGAAGAATGGTTCAAAATCCCTCTGTCCATTGTGCAAAAGGAGGCCCTACACCATACTAATGAATTATGGTGGTCTAAAACCAGGTGTTTCAGTTTCATTGTCCAACCCCTGTACATAACACAAGTAATAGAAAAATGTACATACAATTAAAAATATAGAATTTAACAGATATAAATACAGATGATATACAATAACATTTTGGCTGTATGGGTTCATAAAAAAACCTTTACCATCTGTAGAACGCTTCTGTTTTACAAAAGGTTCTTTGTAGTAAAAAAAGAAGTTCTTCACGCTACACAAAGGCAAGAAATGGTTTTCTCTTAAAGGAAGTGCTCCTAATCTCAGCTTGTTACCTGTATAAAAAAAAACTGTCCACAGAAGCAATCAATCAATCAGATTCCAAACTCTCCACCATGGCCAAGACCAAAGAGCTGTCCAACGATGTCAAGGACAAGATTGTAGACCTACACAAGGCTGGAATAGGCTACAAGACCATCACCAAGCAACTTTGTGAGAAGGTGACAACAGTTGGTTGCGATTATTCACAAATGGAAGAAACACAATATACTTGTCAATCTCCCTCGGTCTGGGGCTCCATGCAAGATTCCACCTCGTGGAGTTTCAATGATCATGAGAACAGTGAGGAAGCAGCCCAGAACTACATGGGAGGATCTTGTCAATGATCTCAAGGCAGCTGGGACCATAGTCACCAAGAAAACAATCGGTAAGACACTACGGCGTGAAGGACTGAAATCCTGCAGCACCCGCAAAGTCCCCCTGCTCAAAAAGCACATGTACAGGCCAGTCTGAAGTTTGCCAATAAACATCTGAATGATTCAGGGGAGAATTTAAAATAAACCTCCCATTAAAATTATAGACTGGGGAGCAGGTGATCAAATATTTTTTTCCCTCACTGTGAAACTTTAAGAACCTATATTTTTAAGAGTACAGACAAAAGATAAACCTAAATAATAAAATGAACATTCTTGATAAAGATTAGGTCAGGAAAGTTGTCACATTTATGTAATATTTAAAGTTTATGTTTAATTTGTATTGTTTTGTTTTGTTTAATTTGCTTTGTATTGTTATAATGTCTGTAGTTTCTCCATACTACCTTATTTATTTGTCTTAGGAAATCTTTGTAGTGCATAAGCAGACAGGTTTTACTGAAAGACCATTTTTTGTGAAGTAACCCTTTAAATAAATCTCCATTTTATTTTTGTATTCTGTAATTTAGTTTTAGTTAATTACTTCTTTTGGCCAAAAATATTTTTGATAATATTTAAAAGAATAGCTTTTGTAATAACAGTGAAAATGTAGCATAATATGTATGATGATATATATGTATGACAGCAATGGTAATGATGATACTGACGATGAGAATCCAGGAGCTGACGATGAAGATGGAGACTGGAGATGGAGGTAAGTCACACACACAACACAACACTGGAGAACGCGAAGGAGATCTTGGAGACACTGTATTGGACTGACAATCATGCTGGTAGGAATGATGGTTTCTGGTTTGTAAGATAGTTCATCTGGAGAGTATAATCTGGACAATGCATCAGCCTTTGTATTCTTATTTCCTGGATGATATGAAATGGTGAAGTTAAAACGTGTGAGGAAAAGGGCCCACCTGGCTTGTCTGGGATTAAGTCGTTTTGCCTCTCGAAGTATTCCAGATTTCGATGATCAGTGTCAACGTCCACAACAAAAGGCTTGAGTGGATCGGGGTGAATCAGGAGTGGGGCTGAGGTGACGCTTCCTGTAGCTTCTTCATGGCTTCGGTGGCATCTGCGTTCCAGGACAGAGACTTGGGCTTGCCCTTTAACAAATTAGTGAGCAGAGAGGTGATGGAACTATAATTAGCGATGAAACGGCGGTAAAAGTTGGAAAAACCTAGGAATCTTTGGAGTTCTTTGACATTAGTAGGAATTGGCCATGATCTGATAGCTTCCAGCTTCCCCTCGTCCATCTTAATGCCTTCAGAGTTTATGTTATAACCCAGAAATTAAACAGAAGTTTGATGAAACATAAATTTTTTAGCCTTTAGAAATAAATGATGTTTGCTGAGCTATTTGAGGACCTCAGAAATGTGTTCATGGTGTTCTGTTTCGTTCCGGGAGTACACTAGTATATCATCAATGTATATGATCAGAAAGCGATTTAAGTACTCCCGGAACACCTCATTTATATATCCCTGGAATACGGAGGGGGCATTGACAAGACCAAAGGGCATTAGGAGATATTCGTAATGCCCCCTAGGAGTGATGAAAGCCATTTTCCACTCGTCCCCCTCACATATTTGAATGAGGTTATAAGCGCTTCTGAGGTCCAATTTTGTGAAAATTTTGGCTTCACGAAGCTGTTCTAATGCTGTGGAATGAAAGGAAGGGGGTATCTAAATGGAATGGTAATTTTGTTCAACTCACAATAGTCAATGCAAGGCCCCAAGCCTCCATCCTTCTTCGTTTTTCTGGAGTTGGAGTTGATTACAGAGGTCGTCTGAGATGAAGTTGCCGGCTGATCCAGAGTCGATGAGTGCATTGACTGAAACACAATGATAAGTCGTAGTGAGTTGTACAGGGTAGTGAGTGGATTTTCATGGGAGACGAAGAAACAACACTCACCAGAGGAGGATGGATGGGAGGATGAATAGGACATGTTTGGATTACATGTCCTGTCTTTCCACAATATATGCACAAACCCTGGGTCAGCCGACGTTGATGTACATCAGTGATCACGTATCTCGGCGTGCAGACATGATTAACAGAGGCTGCTAAATAAACAGGGTTAAAGTGAAGTGGGCCTGTTCTCACCAGCATGTCGAGTGTGCTCTGCAGCAGGGCCAGACAGGTGGGCCGGTCATCCGTGATTCACACACTTGTTCAGACATCAGTTAAAGCATTTTCAGCCGCTGGTTCATCCGGATCAAATGAGCCTTATATAGCCATCCCATCTCATAAATCAGGTCCAAGAACAGTTTGGCCGGATGAGGCGATGGGCCCGTTTGGACCTTAGGACCAGCGCTTCCAGTTGCCGGGCAACGTGGGTTTTGACTGTCACCTGAAGGGCGTGGGGTTTAAAGAATTACAGTTTAAAGAGATGGTACACCGGACTGTACCTGAAGTTTTATCTGCCCCATCAAGCACTGAGAGACACTGAGAGTTTATACTGGCTCAGTTTGTTAACGAGGGTAGTTCCGAGCCAGGGTTATGCAGGAACTGCGCACGGCGACCGACCTCGCCCTCCGGGCGACTAAGGTCACGGCGCGGGCCCTTGGCCGGACGATGTCCACCTTGGTGGTCCAGGAACGCCACCTGTGGCTAAACCTCGCGGAGATGCGGGATACGGACAAGGCCCGTTTTCTAGATGCCCCCATCTCCCAAGGTGGCCTCTTCGGCGACACTGTCGAGGGCTTTGCCTAGCAGTTCTCGGCAGTCTAGCACCAGACGGAGGCGATTCGGCGCATCGTCCCGCCTGCGGCCGCTGCACCTGCTCCAGTAAGGACCGGGCCGTTGCCCCGTCCCCGTCGAGCCGGCCGTAGGAAGTCGACACCCGCTCCTCAGGCCTCTGACAAGCCCTCCAAGTAGCCGGCTAAGCGGCCCTGAGTTGAGTCGGCTGAAGGGAAGAGGGACTGCTCTTTCTCAGGAGGTGGTGACTGCACTGCTCCTTCCCCCGGTGGAGGGCCGGGTGGAGAATCCCTGGTTGTCTTTTGTTCCACCGCCAGGCGGTACCCACATTGTCGTATGAGCAGTCTACTCACCCTCTGGGCCATACTTGATGTTGCCTGACAGTAAGAGAGGCGTGGCCCCAGGGCGTGGGCGTGGCCCCTCCTCATGCACCCCCTGCCCCCCCCCCGGGCTGGTGGCTCGGCCTCCTTTTCGGCTCGAGTCCGGCACTTCTTCGGGCATGTCTCTCGCCCCTCTGGTACCACTTGCACGGAGTCTGGGGGCCTGGCTAGCGCTCCCCATCCCATCTCGCTGGCTCCTGAGGACGATCAGACTCGGCTACGTGGTTCAGTTCGCCTGGCGGCCCCTCAGGTTCTGGCTGCCTGGGATGCTGCGGTCTTGCAAGCAGGGTTTGCGATCCTCCTGGCGAAGGACGCAATAGCGCCTGTCCCTTCAGCTGAGATGAAGTCTGGGTTTTACAGGCCGTACTTCATCACGCTGAAGAAGAGGGGTGGGCTGCTCTCGGTCTGGAGTTGGACTCGGTCGCTATGAAGGCGCGCCTCTCCAACGAGCGCGCACAGTCACTGCTGCGTTGCCAGAACAAGTTTGGCACCAAAACTGTGGTTCCACTGAAACTCTTTCAGAGGCTCCTGGGGCATATGGCATCTACGGCGGCGGTCACTCCGCTTGGCCTGATGCATATGAGACCACTGCAGCACTGGCTACACGACCGGGTCCTGCGGTGGGCATGGCGCTGCGGCGCATACCGGGTGACTGTCACTTTGTCGGGCCGCCGAACTTTCAGCCCTTGGTCAGCTCTTGCCTTTCTACGGCTGGGGTGCCCCTAGGACAAGTGTCCAGGCACGTCGTTGTCACAACAGACGCCTCCATGACGGGCTGGGGCGCCGTATGCCATGGGCAGGCAGCTTCGGGCTCCTGGACAGGATCTCGGCCCCTGTGGCACATCAATTGCCTTGAGTTGTTGGCAGTGCATTTGGCTCTGTGCCAGTTTCTTCCACTGCTGCAGGGCAAGCACGTGCTAGTCCGGATGGACAGCACAGCGATGGTGGCGTATATCAACCGCCAAGGCGGGATACGCTCGCGTTGTATGTCTCAACTCGCCCGCCGCCTCCTCCTATGGAGCGACTCGGATCGCTTCGCGCCACTCATATTCCCGGCGAGCTCAATCAAACACAGCTGGCCCTGGGGCCTGCACAAATATGCGTTTCCCCCAGTGAGCCTCCTTGCACAGACCCTGTACAAGGTCAGGGAGGACAAGGAGCAGGTCTTGCTGGTTGCGCCATTCTGGCCCACCCGGACCTGGTTTTCGGACTTGGCGCTCCTTGCGACAGCCCCTCCTTGGTAGATTCCCCTGAGGAAGAAACTTCCCCTGAGGGAGAAAACTTCTTTCTCAGGGACGGGCACCATCTGGCACCTGTGCCCCGATCTTTTGAACTATGTGTGGTTCGTGGATGGGACGCAGTGACCCTGAGTGACCTGCCCCCAGGTGTGGTGGATACTATCACTCAGGCGAGAGCTCCTTCCACCAGGCGTGCATATGCTTACTCGACTAGGAGTGTTGCCTCMTCCTTGGCGCTGGCGCAGGGCGCCTCTTTAACAGACATCTGCAGAGCTGCGGGCTGAGCGACACCCAACACCTTTGCGAGGTTCTATACCTCAGGGTAGAGTCGGTTTCCTCCCGTGTGTTCCTCCCGTGGCTAGTGGGCAGAAGGACTGGCTTGGTGTCTTCGCTTGCATTTCGCCTCCCCCATGGGATAGGGGGGGCGGTTTTGTTCCTTCGCAGTGGTTTCCCAGTGGTGAACCCTACGTTGTGATTCCTCCAGCACCTGTCAGCAAGCAGGCTTGGCGGAGGAGCCTCACGCCAGGCCCAGCACTTGTGTATGTATGCCTTCGGTCAGCCCCTGTGCTGGGCTAGGTGCTCCATGGGTAGTGATTCCCCCTTGGTGATCCCTCATGTGTATCTTCCATGGTACGGTTCCCCCATCGGTGAACCCGTGTCTTCCCTTGGCGCCTTACGGCTGCCGGTCTCTGTGGGCAGTGAGCCGTCCCAGTAGGTAGGACCTGCACAGAGACTTTATCATGGGTAGTACTGTCGAGTCAGTATATACCTTTTCTCCACACATTACCTCCTTTGGTGGGGTGCGGTTTCCGCAACGCCTTTCCTCTGGAACGGGCGTTTTTCCCAGTGTTTTTCGTGGCTATTCCGTGAGAGGAAGGAGACCTGTGCACCGAAGTGCCTTCTCCTGGGGTGGGGACATGGAACAAGCGCCACGATCCCTCTGTGATCGGGAGTGCTGGAAGGTTACAGAGACAGGGGAATTGTTTAACGAGGCACGCTTCGCTTGGACATCCCTAGCCCGTAACATGGGTCGGCTTGCAGTGTTTTCCACAGGGACCCCATACGTCAGTCAGTTGATGTAACGTCAAGCACAGCGCTTTGCCCAAATGCTCATTGGCTCTTTCCTCTCGGGCCGATGCTCATTGGCGCGTTTTTTCTTTACGCGAAGGTGATAGGGCTCTCAAGCAAGACCCCATACGTCAGTCAGTTGACGTAACGTCTCCGTTCCCTCCTTCAGGAAACGGGGGTTACATATGTAACCTAGACGTTTATCTTACAGCGCAGGCGGTAAGTAAAGCAGAACACTATTTTACTCTCTCAAATGTTAAACATGGGTGGAGCCTGGTGCTTCCGTGACAATTATGCCTGACAAATTAACCCCGAAGTACCAAGTTGGGTAGATTAACATTGTATTTAAAGGTAAAAAATGATTAAATGTGCTCATACAAATCTTGCAACACCGACGGCAGGTAACCAGTTTCCTAAACCTGGTGAAAAACCTGTAGAGCTAACTGGACATTATATTGTTACAGCACACAGTTTTTAACTAATGCTAACTAGGATTTAGTTCTAACTGTGATACTAAATGCATACAGCATGTGTTTTTTAATGATTGTAATAGTAAAAGGAGAACTTCCCAGGAATAGTGTTACTCCTTAATGTGATTGTTAATGTGCACAGATTGACAGTGGAAGCGCCATGGCTGGTACTGAACGCTTGTCAGACACAGCAAAAGTAACTAAGGGGGGCAGGTCTTTGCAAATGGTGAATCACAAACTTTATATTTACGCACTTCAGCTAAGTGCCATAAAATTCTTCTGCTCTTTTGTTCTCAAGTCACTTTCTCCTCTTACCTCTCACTGCATGAAAAGCCAGATTTTCAGATCCCTTGATTTACCCAGGCACGTTTGCGTGGTCATTCTTTTAAAAGCAGCCAGTGGAGTTACCATAGGGCAGTTGGAGCAGCATTTGAGTGCATTGGCTCACAGACTTGGAATGCAAATAGATGACCTAGTGCTAATGTTTAATGCTCAAAAGGTATAGACAGGGCCAAGTGTTAGCTGACAGTGTGCACAGTTCTCCACTTCTGCCTAAAGTCCGATAAGAGACTAAGCAATTGACCCGAGCATCATTTGTTATTTTAAGGTTATCTTTAGAGTTTTAGTCCTTGACTGAACACTAGAACATGTCTCCTCCATCTTCTCTCACTATCCACAACTGTGTTCATCTGCATCCTCCTGTATCTACCCTTAATGCTAAAATATGTTTCCCTCAAGTGCTTAATTGGAAATGGTCAAAATAGCACTTGTTTGGTTGTTTTGTCTGTCCGCTTATCTCCTGATGGTGACTTCATTAGACAACATTTTAGAAGCAAAGCTCTCAAAATAAAACAATTACCCTTGAAGCTGTTATCATCTTAATGTGGTGTTTGGCTAATTGTTTCAATTGCTCGCCACTGAGTGATATGATCTGCACGTTGTGGCCTGATTTACCAGAGCTCAAATCTGTGCAGCCACCACAGATTTTATTTACAATAATTAAACCTGTGAATCAAAAGCTTGCCACCACGTTCCTTAACAGACACCTCAATGTCAAACAAGGCAGAACAAAGTCGGAACAACCGCAAACACTTGCTCGACAAGTCAGATCAAAAAGACAGTGGCTACAACAAAACAGCTATCTCTGATTGGATGACAGAGTCTGGCTGCCCTATGTCTTTCTTCTTATGTTTCCACAGAAAGCGCAGGAAGGTGCCTTTTACCATCACTTCGTCCATCAACATGGCAACAAATGTGCCCTGGTGGAACTGAAGAGCAGTGTAATTCAGCTAACTGATCTTACACAAAGAATGTTGCCGAGAGGCAGATGCTGTTTGGTCTAATACGGAAAGCATCTGTGGTGATGAGTGCTGTATCAAAGCAATGAAATTCCTTCTGCATTTCCTCCCTCAGGCTCAAGTGTCTCTAACAAAAAGCCTCTTTTATTTGGCTCTCGAGTGTCCCACATTTTTTTCTTGGTCACTCAGATCAGTGTGTTCAATGAACAAAAAAAGCCCTTTCAAATGTTAGCCAAACCCCAAACAACCTTGTAATTTGCTAGACAATGATTCCTGAATAGTAAACAGACAAGGTCAATTGTATGAAGGTTTTGTACTCAATTTAAAGACAATTAAACCTCTAAATTAGCTTTGTGCTTAAAACATGAGCAAAAGGACCAGTGAAGTCTTTAAGTCTGCATTGTTGTGTATTTTATTAATGTGCAAGTAACATTGCAGGTTTGTTGTGTATGTACTTGATTGTAAGAAACTGTTCTTGTTTTATTTTTTAAGCAACCCACTGAAGTACAAGCAAAAGTAACCAGAGAAACTTCAGCTGCAGTACTGGTAGACACCAGATGGAGGAGCTCTAGTGATGTGTGACTTTATTCAGTATGTGCTTGAGAAAGAGCACCAAAGATCTAGTTCTGGCTTCGTGTCAAACATTTTCTCCTCATGGGTGAGACAGAAGTTTCCCTTCTGAGGAAACACAAAACCAGTTTATCAACAAAGCAGTAGCTTTGACATTTATTAGAGAGAACTCTTCAGAACGAGCTCTTTTGATTAGTCAAAGATGGTTGTTTTATATTGAGGAATGAAGCATTATTATGGTAAAGTGTCTGTAGTGTAACTTTGATGCATGTTGTGTGCTTGCATACAGTTACAAATAAGGGAAATACTTCTGTATTTAGGGGTCAATAATAAAAATAAATAAAGATGATTATTCAAATAAAAAACTAAATTAAATTTTTATAATTGTTTTTAATGTAACCTTTGTATTTGTGTATGTTTTGAACAAAAATGATTTAATGTTTCTAAAAATGTCAAAAGGTAATGGCATTTTTTTATTATACAGATTGAGTAGATGTAATTATACACATTTTTTGTATGCTAATGTGAAAAGTATTTTTTCAATAAATTTAACTGAAGTACCCTTCTCAAATAGCAATTAAAAACTTTAGGGTCAGTATTGAGGGTCTGCAGGCTTTTCTACTGTGACATAATTTCCTAATTTATGCTTTATTTGTCACAACAACTAATTAAAGACACATAAGATGATGTATGCATTGACATACAAACGTGTGCTTCTCATATTTGTGGTATGTAGGCTTGCCTATATGTAGACATACATACAGGCAAACAGACAAAAATGTTTCTTTATCTTCTCTGTGATGTGTCATACTAGCTTGTATCTGAATTGCTCTAAAAAGTCCAATACTGTGACACAAGAGATTCCCAGTTGTCCACTTCTTACAGATTGCACAGACTGTAAGACAATGACATACAAGCTTATTCAGTGTGTTTGTTTGCTAAAAAGGAAAATAATTGGATGCTGGTGAATCTCTCCTATTCTCTTCTTCCCAGTTATCACAGGCTCAGACCGCCTGCTTTCCCAGGGCCACAAATACTAATCATCAATCTCACTTGCATGCTATGTCTCTGTTTAAGAGCTGATAGGGCCTCTCCAAAGACTGCTCAGCCTTTATGTGTGAAATGACACTTGAAATGGTCACTTCCCCTATCAGGGTCTGAATGTATTTCCCCCTTGTACTTCAGTCCCGCATGGGGATTAGGACTGGTCTAACAAAACCCGGGCCACTAATCATCTAATCCATCATTTTAACAAAAAATTAATATGAAAGGGGTGGACACAAGGTAAAGGACATTGTAAATGTTGTTTGCAAAGACTCTGCTGGTTCTGTGCATTTCTCTTGTGGTGTCATCAGCCAATCAAGACATCATGTGGCTTATGAATAATCAGTCACATGGCATGTTGGGCTCAGATGATTTGCTGAAAAAAACTGGTATGAAAGTATAGCGTGACAGGAACAGCCTTGTTTGTGAATCTAAGAGGTCTGTGACTCTGAGCCTTTGTTGTTTTTGAATGAGACTCTGATTCTCAAGGCCATTGTTGTTTGACCTTTTTAGATAAGCCCCAAAGATATTTGATTCAGGTCCCTTATTAAACTAGCTCCAGCAAACTCTCACTCTTTTAATGGCCATGAGAAGTGACACCAGCTAAAGATCAGGAAGTCTGAACCACTGGCACTTCCCAGCCCCACAGACGACTCCTATGCTTGTTCTCCAGTACTGTTTCTAAGATGTAGCTTTGATGCTGGGAATAAATCAGACCGGGGAACTGGAAGTAGAAGGGTCAAGATCATTAGCATGATGGGAACGTTGTCCCCACAGAGGCAAATATAGAGCAACTCACTGTCATAATGAAACATTGCTCTACTGATGTTTCTCCTGCACCACTATAACATCTCTGGTGATCTTCTCAGTTTGTTTAGGGGAATTCCAGTACATTTAGGTGGTGACATTTTCTACGTGAGACTGTTATGTATTCTGTATGCTTATCTTTGTTACTGACCATGAATCGTTTGTCATGACCCATTGGAAAACATTATGCAATAACATGTAGAGCTGAACTCAGCATGTGTAGGCAGCCTCTTTTAGAAGTGATCTTCAAACTGTACATCTACGATATAGTGCTGAGAGCAAAGCTGTCATCCAGATCTTATTAATCAAAAAGATTTAAAATGCTACAGATACTACAGTCTGTAACTGATTTTAATATCTTCTGAAGAAAATGTGACAGGTGCTTGCCCAGGCAAAAATTTTCTTTGTTTGAATTCCTCACAAGTATGAGCAATAGTAATAATGCCTTAGCAAATAACAGATCCCATACGTATTTAAAGCAGGATATCATATTTACATAAACACCAAAGAATGTTTATGTTTATTCCAAGTTTCTGTATCTATGCACCAGTGCATTTAAATTGCATTTGCATTGCTAGTGAGAAGATGACAAAAGTCTTTCTCCCAACAATAAAATAAAAAACAGAACCTCTACTCACCAGTCAACACAATTTTCACTTGAAGAGCTTGAAGCTCATTTCACTTAAAGCGTTAGTGAGGCCTGAAACTGTGTCAGGAACCAAGCCTTTATAACTCCAACAGGGCTAATTTACTTTTACACACACCGAACAGAAAGCTTTAAAACTGAAACTACTGATTTAAAGCTACTGATAAGAATCTGGAGAACTTATCCAAATAGCTGAAGGAACAGCAATATATTTAATGGAATAGCACACCCAAAATTGAAATTCTGTCATTTACTCCCTTTACGTCATTCCAAACCCAGATGATTTTGTTTCTGTTGAATACAAAAGGAGGTGTTTTGCAGAAATTGTTTTTCTATACATGAAAGTAAAATGGGACTGAAACAACTTTAGACATTGTGCTTATTATTGTGCATTGTGCATTGTGTTCCACGCAAAAAGGAAAATCAACAGATTATGAGGATAGGTTAATGGTTTTAGGAAAATAGTAACTTTAAACACAGTATGAATGAATATATTCATGTATGAAAAATATATTTCCCAAAATTATTGTTTGAGAAATTAAAAGTTTCAGCATACCATATATTGAATTATTTCACATCTGGTGTCATGTCTTATAGTGAAGTGTCTTAAACCGGGATTAAACATGAGAACCATGAAACGATTTCACAAAAAAAAAATCAAAGCCATATTTATTAAAGAGGTATGCCACTCCAGATATTGAAAACCTTAAAACTGCATATTTACATTTTTTAACTCACTCACATTCTCTCATAAAGTCAGAGATCATGTGTCTGAAAGAGAGAGAACATGAATAAAAACAATGTAGTCCCTAGGTGTGAAGTTGAATTACAATGACAGCATGAATCCTCTTGTGCAGAACACTTGTGCACCTGTTTAGCCCTGGGGTCCAGTTAAAACTTTTTTATCACTCTCAAATCATTTAACTGACAACAACATGGAGCAGCTTTACATTTATTTTTTTCTAGCTTTAGAGTGTCCTACAGTTCATCTAGAAGATGACAAATGCTGAAAAACTTTTGCACCTCTTCTGCAGAAATCGAGTGCCCCCACAAATGTTTTATGAAAGAGCGTTTTAAATGAGCTGTAATAATCATATCCTAACACATGTGACTTGGTTTGTGCACTAGAGTCTTTTCAGCAAGCTATTTCTCCCAATTAGAACCAATTTAAACAATACTGCACATTTCCTGTCATTTTATTTTATTTTATTTATTTAGTCATTTATTGTATTACCTGTCATTTTCCTGTAATTTTAGGGGCAAAATTATAGTCTGTACCTATTATCATGATTGTCACTGGATAATGAGTTAAATTTATTATTTAATTTTAACATTTAATGTTATCTTTGTTCATTTTTGCATCAAATTCCTTCCCATGAAATACATAGAATCCAATCACTTGATGTTTTAGTACCTGCCGATAGCCTATTTCAACATGTTGTCTAAATTGTATGTAGAAAGATTAAATGTAAATACACTGCACCAATATTTCCACATATTCAGCACCTGCTTAAACTAACTGTGGATGGTTAGTAAATAAGACTCATATAAGTAGGGGTTTTGAACAAAAATACTGTGCACAAAAAAAGTAAACCATACCTCTGTATAACCTACAAATGACCAGGTAAAATGAACACTATTGGTGCCTAAATACCAATGACTTTAATACAATACAAATTTATTATATGACCTCTAATGATTTTTACCTGGCATGTGTCTGGCCTGTAGGGTAGTATAGGTTTTTATGTTTGCTTAATATAGCGAACTCCAAATTAGATGCAATTAAACTGTTAAATTGCTCATCTAGCAGAGCATTGCAATAACCGCAAATTCGCTTTTAGTGCCACTCAGTGGACATTTTATTAGATCATGTTTATTGAATTTGCCCAGTGTGTCGCTGTTACGATATTTTTAGGCATCCAGATTAAAAATTAATTGGAAATTAAATAAAAAAAATAAAGCTCCAATTAAATGGAAAGCAAATAGAAACTTTTGCTCAAGTCTTCTCAGATATTTCTGCTAAAGAAATACCCAGAAATCTCATGTCTCTGAGAAATAAAATACTCCTCTAGCAGACTAATGTACTGTTATCCTACAGACCTCAAACAACAGCATATAGTAGCAGTCAATTTATAATGCACTATAGCAGAAGAGATATATGAGAGCTGGTAAAACAGGGTTCCTGTACTTCATGGGTCGTTATACAACACCGCTTCCATGATTATCTCTGGTTAGTCTGAGCATACAGGCTGTAGAGGTTAGAGTCAAGGAAATGAAATCACTATTACCAACCATTTTTGTGTGATAGCCAGGCGAGTAACATATGCACGGTCAGGGTGCATTCACCATGTTAGAACATTATTATTGCCCATTCATTTTTCTCTGCCACACTGTTGATGTATGTGGCTGAAAAATAAGTAATGCATATGTAACCTATAGGCCCGTAAATATAAATTTGCCAGAACTAAACCTGGCTGTGATTTGGTCCTTATCTGCATTCGCAGGTTGGTAAGATCCATCAATGTTTATGAAACCAGGCTGTGCAATTCCAACACATTTGTCCATGGAACACACACCTGGAAGATTTCCATTACACATTGATTATCATGTTACAACATTTTGAATATACGGCTGGATACCATCTTGAATTATTCTTGTGGAAAATCCCAAATTTCTTTATGAGATAAGGGGGGAATGGGTAAGAGGCCTTCCCCACACTCTGAATGAAGATAACTAGCTTTTATTAATGACCTGCCATCAGACAGAACCATAATTAAAGTTTTTTCCACTTCTTGGTGAAGGATGGTGGACAAATATTCTTGATAATTTGATAACCAAAGGACACCAGCAAGAGACAGTGGGGGAAAAGGGAGGAAAAAACGAGCTGAGCCATTGATGCTATCAGGACTCATTTGATTTGTCCAGGAAGGGCCCTGCTATCATTCCTTTTCACCTGTGAATACTTAATTATCCTGCTGATGCATATGGGAAAGTCATTATTTAAATTTGACTATTGGTTATTTCTCTCTTTTGCATGTGTTATCAGGCTCTCGAGCAGATTGCAAAGACTGTAGTTTCAGTGTGAGGACCTTGTTAGATACACATAAGGAGTCTGCTGAAATTGATAGCTTTTATTATGTGAGACACACTGCAAATTGATTGAGACTGCATTTGCATTTTGGTGAATAATATCTCTTATTAGAGAGAACAAGTCAATAAATAAAGAGGACTGTCTGTTAGTTCATTTGTCAGCGACTGTAATGTTTGCCTGCTTCTTGTTGGGTTAGGAGCGTGCACTGCATGCTGAGCAGATTACATTATAGTGCCTGTAAATAAAGCCAGACCAGTCTTTTACATGCTTGTGTTTAAACTAATACAGACAAATAATGTTGAGGGTAAGACAATAAGCTAATTGTGTGAAATGTTTGTAGCATTATCCTTTTAACTAACTGACTATTATTATGAACTACCACATTTTCAGAAATCTTCCCAAATAAAAGTCAAAAACATGTCTTTTTAATGATTTAAAATCATCACTGTGAATTAAATTATAATAATGTGACAAGACATTTTGATTTTAAAGGGCTGTTTAAACCTTACATGTGCAAAGCATTGTATTAAATGTTTTGTTGTAAAATATTGTCAAGTATTTCTTATTAATAGGTGTACAAATACGTAGACTGTACCCTCTCTTTCTGTGTGTGTTTACTTCTGACAATACCTTAGTGGGGGCCTTTGTCACAGGGCCTGGGGCAAATATGATAATTTCCAAGAACACTGGATGTCTGCGATACACAGAACCAGCTTTCAGTTTCACAAATTATTTTTTTATTTAAGTGTCCTCATGTCACCAACAATTACTGTCTAACCTATTAAGACGTGAACAGTAAAAGCAATTATATACCTTTCATTTGAATCCACGTCCATTGGCAAAATATTCATTCCCTTTTATTAATACAATCAGATCCAAAGTGCTGAATCTTTCCCACTGTTAACATTATACCAGTCCATTAACTCATCAAATAAAATTAAAGTTCAATGAAGTGTGATAAAGTTGACACAGAGGGTTTTAAAACTATTAAGTCCCTCGACATCTCTTGCTTCCTCTCCCTCTTTTTGCCAGTGGGAGAAATAGCATAATGGAAATAGACTGGATAGTTATGAAAAGCTCATTTCCCTGCCATACAATATTCCCTTAATGACGTATTAACCTTTAGCAAACACCGTTCTGGCAGCATCCCTCACCACCCCCCCACTTCCTCTGCATTAGCAGACTATCTATCACCGCGCATGTGTCTAGTTCCCTCTGCCTTGAGATGCATTCATCTGGGCATCTGGCACTAAGTGTTTAACTGTAACGTTATCCATCCCCTGTGTGTTTCACCACACAGCCTCCAGTCAGACCTAACCAATCCAATATATACTTATCACAGAAGGATAAAGAGATTATCAGGATGAATCGAAGGGTGGCGCTTCTATCTTGCCTGCCATGCTCTCTCGTCTTAATCTTAGAGAGCTTCGGACACTAGATAAAACCTTCATCACCTTATCGGATACTGTACCTGAGCTGCAGACCTGTCATAATGTTTTGGGATGGAATGTAAAAAAAAATCCACCCATGTGACTCAGACAAAATGCAACAGGCTTGGATCATAGAAGTCCACTGAACACACATCACTCTCTGAGTTACACTGACTGGTCTCATTTATCAGAGGTATGCTGCTTGTTGAGTCCAGGAAGATGGTTTGGTTCAGGCCTCCAATCAAAGAGGCTTTAGATAAAGGTTCTGAAGGGGAGGAGAAGGGAGATTGCGTGGTGGGGCTGGCCAGGGTGGGAGATAACCTTTCAGTGGCCCTGGTCCGATCAGAGCAACACTTTCCAGCCCAAGCTCATTCTGATTCTTGTCAAATGATGAAAGGGCTTGTAAGAGGTCCTGACAGGGAGTGTGTGTGCATGTGTGTGTGTGTGTTTACAGTTTATATGACATTAAAATCCTTGTGCTCATTTGTGAAACTACTGTGCTTCTTAGAAAGTGTTTGATGCCCATATTTTCACAAACATTTACCTATCTGTTGAAGTTGTGTATAGTATAAAAGATCTAGTAAAAGAATTGACATTTGAAGATATTACCCTACTGACAAACATAAAATGTAACACAAAATGATAATACAATACATTTTAATTTTTCTTTAAATTTTACTTAAAAAAATGGACAATATGATAACAGGGTTGACACACAGCCTGGGGACATGGAAGTCTTTAAAACAATATATTATGTCAGCTAAAATGTAAAAAATTTATTTAAAGAGAATGAGTACCAAATGCAAGCGTTTTTCCACACATGGAAAGGACAGTTTAAAAAAATTCTAATAAAACAAAAGTTGTGTTAAGTCTTTATTAAATATGCAATCTGAAACTTTTGCCTCTTTATTGCTGTTACGGTGACGGTAGTGTTTGCGGGGCAGAAACGAGGAGCACGACGCGAAAACTAGATAACAATGAAAGATATTTAATAAACATAGACAAACAAACACTAACCGTGGGAGATGTGAGCAACAACAAACGCAACAGCAGCGTAACAGAAAGGGAATCCAAAATACACAAAACAAGAGAAAACCAGGGTAATCCAGAACCCAAAAGTACAAAATTTAAAGTCCAAAATATGAAATCCAATAACATTCAACATCAAACAATCAATAACCAACTTACAAACTTAAATAACCAAACTAATCAAAGGTGAACAGGTGATGACGATTACAAAACAGGAAGTGAAGACAGTGAAAACCAAAAACAGACAAACAGAAACATTTCAAAATAAGAGTTTGCTCTGTTTGAAACATACGATCATAGATTATTTTACATACTTGTACATATGTTAAAGTGAAACTCACATTTTCTGTGGAATCTGACCTGGCAGCTCAAATTATTAATTATTATTATAATCTTACCGTTCAGGATCAGGATATGGTAAGGAGATCATTGTGAGCACAGATTTGTGTACATTTGTTTATGTTGTTTATGTACTTGCTCAATAATTATCTAAAGTTTTTTTTAATGTATTTTGTTTATCTTTAACCAAAACAAGTTACAGATTGCTTTAACAATGTGTATATTGTAGTAAAAATTGTCCTCAGCTGTTATTTCGAAACCTTTCTTACACATTTGTATATGATGGACACAAATGATACCTGTTTTGTACAATGACTCTGCATATCTGTATATTTGAATGTGAGTGTGCTGGGCACCTAAGGACTGCCTCTAACTGTCAGCTCCAAGAAAAGAGTAGAAGAGGCTGATAATAGCTTGACACAGTGTCAAGCTGCTTTCATCCTGACTGTGGGCCAGGGCCACTGCATGTTTAAGCTGTAGGGGTAATGAGGCCCATTGCAAAGTGTGTGTGTTTGTGTGGGTTTGTGTACACATGCATGTGCCTGTGTGCTGGGAGGCCAAAGCAGGGGGAGGTAAACTTGCTGAGTGACAGAACTGACCTCCTACCTTCCCTGGTGTTTCACTATTGTCTGTGCCCAGAACACACATCGCTTGGCCTTTCCAAAATAGGGGTCAGATGTATGAATCCACTCCCACCCACGCCTCTGTCAGTCTGTCAGCATCTTGTAGGGGTTAAGGGAGAGATTGGGTTGGGTCAGTCTGCTCCAAGTGATAGATTTATTGTTACACGTATGATGTGTAGCAGCATCATGGTGACCAAACTATATTATTTACTTTAAATCAGATGCAACCATTTCATAACAAAGAAAAATTATTACATTTATAATTCCAATATAAAAGACAAGTTCCTCCTGAACTCTTATGTTACAAAAGGAGAAATCAGGATGTTCAACCTGCTATATTTCCATATAGTAATTATAAACAGTGACCAAACTGTCAAGCTCTCAAACAGACACATTCACAAGATTGCTGTGCTAAGTTTTCTGAAGCCAAATTTGATAACTTTAAACATTATTGGTTCTGTGACCAGTTGTCAGTGATATTGAACCTGACATCCTGATTTTTGGCAAATAACTTTAGTTTTAATCTTAAGGTCAATAACACATGCTCGCTGTGGTGTTTAACACAGGGGTGTGGGTTTCAGTCTGGCCTGTGATTTGTCCCTCAATGTCACTGCTTTTCTTATAAAAGTTCCGAAATGCATTTTAAAAATAAATGAAATAAATGACAAGACCATAATTAACTGTGTAAAACACAGATAAAGGTGGAGAGCAACTTGTTTCTCCTGTGGCAGGTCTTCCATGTGAAATAGCTTTAAATCCAGGCGTGCTTATCAAACACATAAGAAGCAGTGTAACTGTAATCTATGCAGTATGTTTCTGAGGGTTGCGACAAACAGAGCAGATGTTTCACATATTACAAACAGCCATGAAATCTAGTTACAAGGTTGTACGGGAGATGTAGGACAAGCTTGCTAAAACAGGGGCCTTGGGCCTTCTCAGATGAGGAGAGGAATTTCACAGAAAAACTCTAGGCATCTTTCCATCCATCACAAGTTTACATACAAAACACACCTTCCCACCCCACAGGACCTCACCTGCTGATCATATCCCTGGTGCCAGTGATGTGGCTGTCTTAGACATTTTCCTAGTGGTTCACACTCATTTGCTGTTCAATAAAAGATAATAAGAGAGGATAATTATAGTGACAGTGTCAGATTAAATGTATTTCCTTTGTAGTCCGACAACTCTCAACCAGAACCATTTCAATTTACTCTGTCTTGTGCTGAACAATGTCGTCCCCACAGACCGTGACTTGGAGGAACATTACAACGACAATATATATTTCATATCTCCCGAAATGTTTGCTGCAAGTTACAAATGGAGGTCTATTAAAGTATTTATGCGATGAAACCAACGAAATATGTATTAGTAATATGCATGGCGTGAAGAGAAACATATTCTCCTGCTTATTTTCATTTGTTGTCAAGATGCATTAGGCTTCTAAGGTCAAGGCTGAGACAAGGGAAACCTCATTGGTCTGAGATAAATGATCGTGATGCTCAGCTTTTGCTTAGAGTATACGTTTTATATACTGTGTATATATATATATACACACACACACACACACACACACACTATGTATAGTACTATATAAATGTATATGGTCAGCTGACACATAAGGTGCTCTTGAGCGTTTTGTAAGCAATATCAAGATTAGGTTAGATTAGAAATGTATAAGTTCAGTATAAGAATGTATAAGAATGTATCAGCTAGAGAAGTTTACTGATGATGATGAATAGTTAATGACCTGGAAGAAGTTGTGCTGTTAAAGTCTGTCACAACAGCTACAGAAAGCTTTAAAAACGTCTTGTACATGAGTGTTATAACCACAAGTCAAGAGCGGAATATAAATGCTTTTTAAAGATAGTGCTGCCAGCACGCACCACTGCATTCTGCACTTTTTAAATAATTAGAATATACTTTTTTCTTTATTTACTTAAATATACTTAAATATCACCATTACAATTGAAATGTTATTATTTTGATTCAATATCACAATTGTACTGTTTTAATGTGTTTTTATGTTTTCAAAAATATGTTTTCACTTTGAATCACAAAGCACATACACAATATTTAAATGTAATTTCTATCTGTTTAGATAGTTTTGCAGTGTAGCTGTTTATAAATGTTTATAAATAGCCATCTTTAACAACACAGCAGCAGCATGGCTACACAACCTACCCTCGCCAGCTATGCAGGAACATTCCACTCTCTCACTGGGCGTCTTCGTAAAGTGAGGAACAAAGTTGAGTTTGTACTGTCTTCTGAAATATGCCCAAGCTGCCATAGTGAACTAATGTTGCTGTTGATTGTTGACATTATAGACATTGTCAAATTTAAAGAGTGAAATAAAACAGATTACACTGTCAGTTTTAAAGCTGTCCAAGTAACTTGATAATGTCTAACTAAAGGCATCAAGCTAGGAACTGGAAGCTTTGAACATCTTTCCTGTCTGAACATTTAAATCATAATGGGTATTTTCACGTCTTGTGAAAAAGGTAGATAGTGAGAGTATCTTTTTTGTAATTATTCTGTACCTTCATGTAGTTTTTGGTGGCCAGGAAGTTAATTCATTTAATTCAATATTAGCCTTAACCTTTGTTCAACTTAATTATGCTTTGTCTGTGTGAGTTTAGACATTGTGATTTGTGGTTTATCTGTTGTGTTGTGCAGATTTGTGGCAGTATTTTACAGGTTTTATAGTAAGAACAATCATTTTATCCATGTTTAGTGGGTTTTAAGACCCTTGTGACATCACATTATGTGACAAGAAGGAGGTGCCAGGTGCTAAAGAAAATAACAATTAAGCAAAGTGTTTATCTGTGGCACTGCCAATTCAAGCAGCCAGAGGAGAACAAAAGAAGCATGTTAGTGTGTCACTGAGACATGGCAGAAATAAGGTAAGCATTAATAGATACAAAATGAAATGCTGCTTGGAATGCTTGTTTACCTCTGGTTATATGAATATTAAATGTCTGGCTGACTTGAAAATAAAAACAATTAAATTTTCAGCATTGCAATATGCAAGGGAGCATGTGGTAATCATTACATGCAGGAGCATAAGTTAAAAGTCTTAAGAAATTTATAGAACACGCACTTATGTTATTTTGGGTGTTGGTGAATGAGAAATTTGCATTGCCATAAATATGTAATCCAGCACAACACAAGTTTTTAGTTCTGTAGGCAGCAATCAAAATTAATTATTTCCATTGTTAATTTTTTATTGCTCTTATCCAAGACTGGAAAAATGCATTAGTCATTTAGCATTCGCTCCTAGCATTTGCTAAATATTTCATGGGAAGCTGTTCTCCAGAAAAATAAGATTGCCACTGAGAAAAAACAACGCACACATGCTACGGCTAAAGTTCAGCATGCTTGACAATGCTTGCTTGACAGCTTGCTAAACAATTTTTAGTGATAAATTAAGAGAAACTTCATTTGTATATGTTAACATTATCTACAGCAATAGTTAACATGAACTAACAATGGACAATTCTTATTCAGCATTTATAGTTCTGTTCTACATAAAAACATTTTTAACATTAAAAGTTGGATGTTAAAATTAGTTAATGCATCATAAACAAACTATGAACAGTAGTATATGTATAAACATTTACCAAGATTATTAAATGCTGCATTGTCTGTGATACCTGATGAATTAACTCATTAAAATATAATATATATAATGTGTAATATTATAAATGTTATAAAATATCACAATTACTTTTCTATTAAATGAATAAAGGAAATTAATAAAAAAGAATAAATAATGTAATGCATTTTTATTACTATAAAAAACAGCTCTTAGCTCTTAGTAATTAATGATTATAAAGACATTATAATCAGATTAGATATCTAAAACATTAGATATGTAATAAGTATTACTGTCATCTGTCCCCTCCCAGTTTATTCTATCATAAAGACATCAGACTGATTCATAGTAACAGAAACCTAAAGGATTTGCCATCACGGGTTTTGTGCATTGTGACTACTCAAGCTTTCCAAAAAAAACAAGAAATGTGTTTTTCTGCTCAAAGGACTTGTGGTGATATTTCACTGCCTTGCCTGAGGCTATGTGCTTTTACTCATCAGAAGGCGTGGAGAACAGGGGCTTATTAATGGGATGAAATCTCACAGGAGATTCATGTTTATAGTGGATGTGAATCCTCTATTTATACAGTATTCATCACAGTCTCGGGCTGGCATTGTGTGTGCCGTGACATATGCTCACATGACACAGTCCAGACAGTGTATTTTGTTTCCAGTGAATTTTTACTGACCAGAAAAATGTCTGCAGCGGTTATTGGTTATTTCAATGATCTGATCTGAGAAAGAATGAACTTCATCTGATCTGATCAATGATCTGAGTTAGAATGAACATTTCTTACTGTGAGGTTCAGTTTATAGTTAGATAATGGTTTACCTTAAAGTGACAACTCCCAAAAATAAAAATTCTATCAACATTTACTCACCTTGTTCAAAGCCATGTGAAAGGTTTGAAATGGACTTCAAGTTACTGTATATGTATAAAAAATGGCACATTGACATCACAGACGTCAAATGAGCAAACAAATTTAGGGGCTAAGCTTGAGAGGAAGATTTTCAGTATATAACAGGGAACACGTTTCGATTTGTTCCTCACAATAACATGATTGTGTGGCCCCCAAGGTGCTTTACTTGTATGGACTACTTTTTGAATGAAAAATTTCTGGACTACACTAGTACGCACTACATCAGTATAATGTCAATCAATGTATCTGGGCCTTTGTTTGGCTCTAATAATAAATTGAGTCTTTAAACTTTCAGACAGACTCTGAGTTCCAATGCAAGGCAGAAATCTCGCTTCTCTGTCACTGTTGTATTTTGCATGACTTGTAATTTTGAACAATTTTGAATCAAGTGTGACAATTTTCTCAGCATTAATCAAATAGATCTCTGTGTTGGCTGTTGATGTTGATTTGTTTATAATATGTTCAGTTAGAGGAGCATTACTCAATTTACCTGTTATTTGCCTTTTTGAATTTCCGAATGCAGAGGAATCCTGTGGTCAATAATAGTTGCTAATGGCCCCCTCTATGAAACTTTCATCCAAAATTCATTAATATCTTGTTTTATTCATCCAGACACGGAGCTGAAATGTTGAAAACCATGGGACAGCTTTAGCCTACCCGGGAAGATGATACGCATGAACAAGCTGCTTTGTTTGACAAGATTAAAAGACAGCCCTGCTCATAAAAAAGTTTGGTGAAGTCTGTAAAGGAAATTCAAACAAGGTCGGTGGACAATGTGAAACGAATATAAATATGTGCATTGAACGACAAACTGAAATCAAACTTGTATCCTAAAAAACAGTGATCATGGTCATTGTCATCTGATGGTAAAAGGCAACATATTTCATACAGTAGCTTTTCATAGCAAATTGCATATTGTTCTAATGGGACAAAAGGGAAGAAGGGGTAAATTTGCATAAAAAATAAATAGACCTTTTCAATGGAAGGAAAATGCTTCCTATATATTTTGTTGTGGGTGTCCAATTAGACTCTATGGTATTTTGAGTTTGTTTGGTAAAAGTAAAGCAAATTATGCAGATCCCCTTCTCTTCAAAAACAAGAATATACAAGTTAAAAGAAAAAATAAACACACACACACTCAAACACACATAAATAGCATATATTGTTTATTAATATAATATTTTTATATTTTTTGGAAAGTTTTAAATAATGCTGTACAATAAGCAAATTTTGTTCTGTGTTCTGGGTCCTTGTGCAAAACCAGGTGAGAACTGCCGGTCAGTGACCAACTACCTTAAATGCATTACCCTGGCAATAAAGTTACTGAAGTGAAGAAATCCCAGTAAATCAAACAGTCTCACTGAAATCACGAATTAGAAGTGAAATAGTAGTATTATAAGTCCCAAAGCACCACATAACGACTTCTCACAGTCCTACGCAGATAAAGGTCCATATCATTTTAAAACGCTCACCATCTGAATAATTCAAAAGCTAGAAATTGTCTCTCAAATCAGAGGAGGCTTAACAAAATGAGCTAAAAAAATTCCCAAAAGGAAGTGAGAAGGTCCATCCACCGTCCAACCCACCGCTGCCCGGTTTCTAGGTATTAACTCTCACCTTTGAATATTTCATTTTTCAGCGATGCTTCACAGAATAATGGCTCACCCCTCAAGTACATTTACATTAATTTTGAATTTCTTGGATGAGGCCCTCGGGGTCACCACAATTCATGTTGAACTGACAGGCCTTTTTAAGGTGCTTGTCAGTCGGAGACGGCCGAGCGGAAAGCTTCCATCCAAACTCGCAGAGACAGGCCCTCTTTGGCAGTCTTGATTGGTGCCTTGATGTCTGTTAGGGTAACCTGGAAGGTTAGTGCTGATGTCACTCAAACCACACAGTCTGAGTCCTTAAAAATGGTTCCAAAATTGTAGGTGTGGGTGCTTGTCCATTGTTCCATCGTGTGTGTGTAGACTGTGCTGTGGCTGTCAAGTTGATTTCATCTGCTCTGTTAAAAACTAGTGACAGGATGGCTATCAAATATTTGTCCTGTCTGTAAAGCCGGTGTGTCTGTCTGTGTGAATTTTTCACATTTGGAGCACTCAAACTTTCCCCTCAATTTCCCATTTACAACCTCTCAGTGTCTCTAATTTGCCTCTCTCTCACCCTCTCTCTCTCAGCTGTACTGTGACAGTAGGTTGTCACTGCTGCGCTGATGAGGGGAATATGTTGTCTGTTCTAGATGGATGTTTCTGGAAGTTTGAAGAGAGGCAGATGGCAGGGAGAGAAGACACTCTTACAGGGTCCTTGCACTGCGCTTTCCTTACCTCACCTGTTTCATTTGCATTCTGATTTATCAGCGGAGCCCCTGCACAACACCTTCCCCTGTCTGCACTCCATTTTATATCTCAACAGAATTCTGAATTCCATATCAGGCAAACACGTATCTTTTATATTGCCAGGCCTGAGACACAGTTGAAAAAAATGCCGTAATCGGAAAAAACGGTCTTTAAAAACTCTGCAAACTGAAATGCTCAAACTGAAATGTAAACTTTCAATTTATAGATGGAAACTTTATATTTATTTTGTAAATATACATTTATTGCACTTTTTTGTAAATATAAATAAATATTCAGACTAGACCAGTTTAACAATTTTATCTTTATTTTGTCTTTTTTTTTACTTGCGCTTGTAAACATCCACCTAATAACCATTCAAAATAAGCTAGCAGCCACCTACCAGTGCACTAGCAACCACTCAGAACAACCACTCAGCAACACTTTAAAAACCAAAACACTTAGCAGTCACACAGCAACACACTGGTAACCACATAAAGACAAACATCACTCACAGTATTCTAACTTTCTAGCATTCCACACCTCGCATCTTCCTTTATAAGTCAACAAGTCCTCCTCATTTCTATAATAATGATCTTAAGTTTTACCTCCCTTTAGTCAGATCTACCCTCATTATGTCAAAGACAGCAGCTGTTCTATACCCATCTGAGCCTGAGGCAGCTCACTTGAAATATCACATGGACCAATTAAAGTGTCGTCTGTGTCTCTCATGTGAGCTGATGTGCTGAGACTGAAAAGGGTTAATGAGTGGGCTCAGGGACCACAAGTTTCTTCCCTCCAGATCCAGGCAGTGATGGGATTTCCTTTATGCTTATGTCATGTCACCCTCTCCCTTAAAACTCAGCCATGTATTGAGACATGGGTGGTGCGGAGCAGGTCATTACAATATTCATAGGAGACAGTCAGAAAACGTCGGCTTCTTCTTCTCTGCCTCTGCCTGTTGACGTCGACCCACTGTATGAATGTAAAAGGTCATGGACCCGGCACATGTCTGTCTCAAGAGCATGTGATCCCAAGACAATTAATACAGTTGCTGTGAAAACAGGAAGTGGGAGGTGGGGTTCCTATATCTCTCTCACTAACACTTTTAAATTTTTAAACTTGTTCAAACCAATTAAATTCGAGTTGATCTTACTGCAAAAGCACGAATGCATGAAATATGGATTGTGGTTCTTAGAAAGTGTTACGTTGGTTAAACCTGATGCCAGAGGATTGTGTACAGACTAGGGGTGTAACGATATTACAAACCGAACCGAAATATCGCGATACACCAACCACGATACGTATCGCGAAACTCTCGTGGTGTACCGCGGTACCCTCACGCCCCCTGCTGCCCATTGTTGAGGTTGATGTCACTTGTCTCTAACTAATTTAACCAATTTAAACACATTTTTATTTTATCACATTTGATTAAATTGTATTAGT
>JAZGTJ010005996.1:0-26078 GCA_036877575.1 Botia almorhae | reverse complement strand
AGCATTCATTAAATAAGGTTTGACAAGTGCTGGGAGAGGCTAAGAACTTTTATACAAATATATTTCACAGAGCCCCTTGGTTTCAGTATGGAAATAGCATCTGTTTCAATGCTACATGTTTGGAGTGATAAAAGATTCAAAAAGATTTTAAAAAGTTAAATCATTTCAGCTTGCCACATGTATGAATTCCAAAGGCATGATGTCACTGTGTGTGTGTTTGTGAGGGGGGGGGTATTTTTATGCAGCTGCCTGGTAAGTTTGCTATTTGCATATTTAATTTCCACATAAATATTCACAAACTAAGGTTTGAGATTTCACAGGCGAAGGCACAAGATAGTACTCTCAGTGTGCTGCCTTTAATCTGCTGGTTGTCATTACCTTAACCACAGTCCCACAGGAAACATGGCATTTATCTTTCTTAAACCGAGACGGTTTGTATTAAAGAGAGTCATTAAGTCACGCGAAAGCTGCGCTGACAGATCTGCGTGCGTATGTGACCGTGAAAATAGCAGGCGCTGGTACAGCAGACTGCGATTGGATGGAAACTGTGTTCACAGGATGGATGTGATAGGAAGAGTTTGTTCTTCTCACTTTTAATTAGGGCTGACACCAATCAAGTGTGGTTGAGAGGGAGATAATGAGAACATGACAGAGCAGAGAGGACCGGAGAGGTGTCAAACCTGCAACTTTAGTTTCAACGTCCTGTTGTGAATATGCAGGCTTTTATTTGAGCAATATGTTCTGTTTGGGGTCTTAAATACCTCACATATAAATGTCACATTTCTGAAAATTACGTGTTAAACAGAGACAGAACAGTTCAGTTATATCTGCCCACTGCGTTTTGATTAGGTCAGTGGAATGTATTGATAGGTCAATATGATTTTCATTTATTTAAAGCCGCAATCCGTAACTTTTTGGGTTAAAAATGAGCAAAAATAAGTTATCAAGCAAATAATCCTCAAAAGATCAGTGTTCATTACCTTAATTTGTCTCATTACCTTAATTTGAGTTTGGCTTCATTTGAATTCAACATACATAATGAAAAATATGTAAAGTAACCTGCAATTTTATGCTTTAACAGAGATGCGGTAGTGAGTTGAGTGCTTTAAGAAGCATTTTCATGCTAAAACTTTGACATTAAAAGCCAGTAGTGTCACAAGTGTATATGATGACAGAGCGAAACCTTACGTTTTGAAATTACTGTTATTACTTTTACAAATACATCATTGGGATCCCTGGGACACCATACATAAAAACAACACAGTTATCTCAACAAACATCAAGAAAATTTGTTTACATTCGGTAACGTACACAAACATTGTGCCCACATGCTCTCTCCCTCTGTTAAACCGAGCACAAACACATAGCATGGCGTGTCAGTTTCAACTTGCTGCTGATTACCCATATTCACACGCTGACGGACAGTCACAGGCCCACTCTCTCAGTATGTCACCTTTAATCTGCTGCCTACACACACAAACACACTTTCACACACTGTCATACAGGGTCTTCACTGTTTATTTTTCACTTTTTTGTTCTGACACAACACCATAAAGACACTACGATCTAGCATCAAACTTAGTATATTTTGATCTAAAGCTGTGTGTGACCGAAAACTGGAAAGCTGTCCATCATTAGCAGCACACAGGGCTTGTGGGCACATAACCTAGCTTACAATAGATAACTGGTTTCTGTGTGCTGTATGTCATTGATTTGAACCAGTTTTGGCACTTTTGGCTGGCCAGGTTGGGGGATCATTTAAATCATGCTTGGAGACCAGCTAGGTCAGCTCTAGTTGACCAGTTTAAGCCGTTTAAATTCAGCAGGGAAAAACAATGTTATATTTTTTGGTTGATATCATTATTGGTTCATTGGTCACTGAAAATCAGGATACAGTGTTACATGCAATGAAGGTAATCTAGGTATTACATGTATACAGAAAATCGGCATACTGTGCACAGTTTACATACTGCCAAGGTAATATTAGGTTATAAAATAATACATAGAAATAATATTCAGCAACTCTGAATACTTGAATACTGTTTACTGAATACTGAATACTATACACTGATGTGAGTGTGGTCTTTTTCTTTGCCAGTTGGGCATGAGGCCATGAAGAAAACTTATTTCCTACTGCAGTCATCAAAACTGCAGAAGAGGAATAGACACTATTTTCTTTCTTTTACTGTGTTTTACAGTTTAACAAGCTGCTGCACCTTCTGTTTTATTCTGTTCTGTTCTCTCCTGTCCTCTTGTGTCATTCTGTTTCATTTTTCTTCATTCTTCTTACTGTTGGCAAGTAAACTTATGACATTTATCTCTCTCCCTGTTATGTAATGCATTAATAGAATCCTGGAAAAATTAACTTGCTGAAAATTGCTGGTCACCAGGTGAACAGCATAGCTATGCTATCTATTCTGTACATACTTATAAATACTATGTTGTATGTGTAAGCATATATAGACCAGCACCAAGCCAGCGTGAACCAGACTGGAATAATTCTGTATATTATTTTGCTTATCTGTCATTCTCTCTGTGGCTTAGATCAGAGGTGTAAAAGTGATGTGGGCAGACATCTAAAGCCACGTAAAGCAGATGCTAGTGACAATGAATGATGCTTGAGTCAAGCAGACCTGTAAAGATATCTGCTCCGCCCCTGGATACAATGTAGACAGTGTCAAGGAAACACTTGTGTGACAATGCTTGTCAGCTTACATCACAATAACCCTCCAACCCAGCTCCAATGCCTAAAAGCAAGTTCTGGAAGATCACAATTAGTCACTTGTGCATATTCATTGCATAAAATTAAGGCTATTCCTGTTACTGTGTGTAGTCTTGTATTGTCAGACCTTTGACTGGTGCTCTTTGCCCCCCAAACTGGCCCAGAGCCACCTGCTTAGGATAAGACATCTGATTGACATGTAAAATGATCAGTCACAGTTGGTTTTGTCTCAGTAGGACTGACCAGGTTTCAAGTAGCGCTGCGATTTTACATTTTTTACTGACAGTTCCCATCATTCTTAGCTTTGTTCCTTCTCATCATTGGTACATTTGCTGTTTGTATATGAACCAATGATTTCACTTTTCCAGGTAAACACAAATTAGAAGACATACAGAGAACCCTCAGTGGAATTCATTTTGTTCTCTTGATTTGTGCTAAACTAACAAAGTTATACACCATATGGCACAACAAAAATTCCAGCTTTGTATAAGCCTGCATGGGACGCTTCATTCCTTCTGCCTGACAGTATCTGAATTTGTTTTGTTTTTTCTTCAGTGTGCTAAATTACATGTTTTCTTAGTAATCTTAATTGCTCATATCTCCTCACTCGTTGTCTTGCTCGGTGTCACAAATATGCCCCCAGCCCCGTATTGAAATGCTAAGTTACGCCTGCTCTTTAGCACATATGAACTTTACTCTCTGCTATTTGAAAATAATCTCTTCATTTTTGGTGCAAACTGTCACATGTTGAAAGCCATGGAATTCACAATGAAAGAATGATTAGCTTGTTTTAATAATCATGCATCTGTCCAGAGGTGAGCTACATCTAATTGTAAGTCATGCTGAATGGCCACTGGCAAGATTCTAACAGATCTTAATTAATGAGGCGATAAAAGAGCCAGGCCATGACCCAACATTTCCCTTTCTCCAAACCGTCAGACAAAATCCTCTCTCTGCATTAATTACGCACTAAAAATCTTTTTAAACTTTCTTTTTAAACTCACTTTTAACTCCATCTGGAGACCGTGGAGATGGTAGAAATTTGACTTGCAGCTCTGTGTTCTAGTGTTCCATTTTCCATTGCAAAGCAATTACTTGTAAACTGAACCACTGTACTGTGACCTGTGTTATGTGACTTTGAGAAGTGTTCAACAAGAGGTCAGTATTGGATGGTGGATGCCCACAGACCACTCACAATCTGTACAAAGTCCGCCTGTTGCATACTGTATATTTTGCTTCGTTTTTGTGCTCAGGTATGTCAGTGTAAAGATCAGTACTTATTTCTTTTGAACATTTTCAGCAATTTTATAATGTTCTCTGAGACTGCTGCATTATTATTTTATTTGTGTTTTTGTGTTTGTTTTGTTTATTATTTTGCTCTATTATTATGGTATAATTTATTTCAGATTTACTCGCCTTTAAATGGTACTGAAAATTGGTACAGAAAACTGTGGTTGGTAGCTTTACGTATGCATTAGACAGTCCTCCTGTGTAAGTGGTTACTTTTGGCTAGAATAAGCTGCAAAATAGACAAGACTTTATGCCAATGATCTAAAAAGTCTGGCTATTAAAGTCTGGGTGGTGGATAACTTTATATAGCTTTATATAGTCTATTACAGACACCACAACTACCCAGGTGCTATGATTGAGGGAATAGATAATACTACCCTGACACAATTCTAATCCATCATGTGGCTATTGCTGCTTGCATCAGCCATATTGACAAGAGGGCCCACCCCCTGCTGACGTCCAATAAGTGCACTGAGCACGGTCAATATAGCTATATGCTCCCTAAAAGAGAACCAATATGCTCTTGTCAACATCCCCAAGGATACTGACAGCATTTGTTTTCACAATCTCTTGCAAAGTAAAAGAGACCATTTCACAGAGCAGAGTTTAACTAGCAAAAACCTGTGATTCCTAAGCTATAACTTCAATTACACGTCCTGGAGAATTCATTAGTCTCAGGGCTTTTAGCTCAGTGTGTTTTTGTATCTTCCAATGGTGGGGTAATCACTGACTATGAAGTAATAATAAGTCAGTGGCGATTCCCTGCTGTAGTCTCAGCTTGCAACTTCTCCATATTCCATAGAGCTCTTTCTTTCACTGTGTTATGCTTCAGTTCTCCCAATTAGATGGTGTTGTGCATTATTACAAGGGTGAGGAAAACTAAGTTAGAAAAGATTCAGGTCAGAGCAACAGTGACCCAAAACTTCCACCTACTGCTGAGACACTAGCAGCAGTACAGCTATCTGATGTGCTGTCTTCATGCTCAGACTCTGTATAGATTTTATGGCAATCGTACAAACAAAACAACAGGTCTCTTCGCATCCAATTTACATCTTCTACATAAAGTGCAGTTTTACTCAAGATGCCTTTAAATTTTTCTTCGTCTTATTGGCATTTGGATATTAAAATAGAATGAATTGTCAAAAAAAAATATAGAAAACTACCTAGGTTAACTGATTACCTTAAAAATTCATAGACATCACCATAATTTCTCACCGCTGATAACACTGATAACAATCATGTTCAACATATTTTTTCATCTACACATATTTTCACAGTTTTACCATTGTGATTTTATTGATATTGTTTAGCCACACAAAAGTGGAAACCATCATAACCAGGCACCCAACGTCATTCATTCATCAATGAATCCCTCTCACTCTACCAGCATTGTTTATAGTAAATAACTGTAAAATGTTAAATCAAGCGGACCACACTCGGGCACCTTAATCTATAATTATCCACACAAACATATGCAAATCTGAGAGCAGCAGGCTAAGCAGACCTCAGCAGAGTGTGACAGAGTCTTCGCCAAAGCTCTTTCTGTTGAAGTAGAGTACAGATGTAGTGTGGTGATGAGGCCAGCTGGGAGGGTTTAGATGGATCTGCTTCTCTACATCTCTCTCAATAATCTATTTATTGAAAATAACGTCTGTGCCAGGTGAGGCATGGTTTTGCTGACAGTTTCCAGTAAAAAGCAAATACAAAAGAACATTCTGCGTTTATTTTTAAATGTCACATGGGCTTTGTGAATTATTTCCATATTTCGAGCTTTTGTATTTGTTGTTATGATAAATCTGCACTTGCCCACCTGAGAAGGCTCTGTTATTAGGCTGTTATTGTTTTAATGTTTCATTGTTGTAATGTTTTCTGTGCTAATGCTTCCCTAATGCTTGGTCAGCATATAAGGGATACAGCGATTATATAATAGGTTTTGTTTTCACATCTATGATTTAAACTACCCATACTGTAAGATCCCTTAAAAAGTACTGTGGCAGTACCATGGTACAGCACCTTGATATGGGACAGTACTTTGATATATACCATGGTTTTGAATAATTATCATAATCATATACCACAGTATTTAAACAATACACCAAAGTACTTCAGAACACCATTTTATTACCATCGTACAGTACATAACCTCAAACTAATTGGATTGCCACAGTACTGTGTCTAAAAACAGTAAAAGTAGGATACTTTTGGTGATTTTTGTTAGTTATTATAATAGTGATTTTTTAACACACAGCAGACTAATAAATTCTTCAGAACTGGCATTTCATATCTCACGTCTCCAATTCAAAACCTGATTTCCTGTTGTAGATAAAGGAAGTTCACCAAGATGGGACTGATTGTCCACTTGTTCTGGAGCAACCTATTAACCCCCTTTATGTTGTTACCCAAAGCTTTCACCTGCTTTGAGCATACGTGTCAGATTTCCAATATTCTGTCACTAATGCCTACACAATCAATTCATCAAAAACCATTCACCACCCACACAAGCTGGTTAGGCCACAAAAGAGTCTAGCGCCTCACATCTGACGGGACATTTTACCAAATATGTGGAAAGTATTGCTGATATATCGCCGTTGTTAATAGCTTCCGGCCTGCCACACGGTTCTCTGCACATAGTGTGTGAAGAACGGGAGAACAATGATGAATGTATTCATTTATTTCTAATCTTTCTGCTGATGTGCAGTTCTGTTTTTGTGAAGTCTGAATTGTGTCTCAAGTTCAAAGTTTGATATCTTCCATTGTGCTGCTTAAAACAAATTCAGTTTGAGGCAAACTCTGTGTGTCGCATTGTGTTCTATCCGTGTGGAAATGACATTTTATAAAAAAAGGGAAAGGAAAAAAATGGGTTTGCAGTTGTTGTTTGGATGTATTCAATGCACAAAGAGGGAAATTAATAAATCGCTGCTTTGTCACTGCTTAAATTGGCTGCTTGTGATTGCAATGCAGCGGGAGGTAATTTAGAAGGCAGGAGGAGAAGTGAGCTCTTTGCATTCAAGGTTTGATTTCTTTCTGATTTTTGTTTATTACGTTCATCCTACCAAACCACTTTTGACAATCTTAGAAATCATAAAATGGAGAAGAAAATGCAATAGAAATGCAGTGTGCAGCAGCTGCAAGTTTGTCCTTCGAGGATTCTAGCAGGTATTTTAGTCTGGATTTCGCCAATGTGAGTGGGTCAGGTTTTGATAAAATGCTTTTTTAAAAATTGGGTTTAGGGCTAGTTACAGCAGTTAAGGTACAGAATAGATAATTAGTGTAACATTAAAACAAAAGAAATCAATCCATGCAATAAAATAACAAGTGTGTGTGGGGGGTCAGGTTTTGCATACAGTACATTGAGCCAACAGTCTCAAGGAACTTATGGAATTGTGGCTAAACTAAACTACAGTACATCTTCTCTTAATATACATATCTATATGTACATATACTCATGAGGTTTGTAAAATGGTGGTTTTGTTGCATACTGTATATACTATATACTTAGCACATTAGGTGTGTATCCCTTTCAATAACTCACCATGAAAATGACATAGTTGCTTTAAGAGTTTAAAGTGATTGTGTACTCTCACACACAAATAGACATAACAAAGTGTATTTCTCTACAGATATATAACTATCAATACATGTGAATATTACCATTCTGTAAAACTCTGCTCTCTCATATGTACCTGAGATCAAAGTAGCTTGGCAGAGCATGTTGATATTCAATAAAGGTCTTCTTTGCCAGGCCTGAGCTTTATACTTTCAGCAAAGTGGCCTAAAATTGCAACATAATTGGGCCATCTTAGAGAGTGAGGCTAAACATTCATTCCTTTTCTCCCAAAAGACTGGGACTCTCTCACTCTCTTTCTCTCACTCTCTCTGGGTACCTGTCTTTCTTTATAACAATCCCTAAGAGTCAATTTGGCATTGCAGTTCTGTTCAGTAGAGACAGCAGCTGTGTAAGTGAAACAGTGAGGTACAGTCGACACTTTGGCTGTACTGGGATTCAGTTTGTGTGGAAATGGAATTCAGATTCTCTCTTATCACAGAGTGGGAAAATGGAGTGAGAGGTGAGACTGACACTGAGGAGGGCAGTGTCCAGTGTTTGGACTTGTTCCTCTTTGATGTCCAATAAAAAGGTGTTTAATGAGAACTCAGGCAGAGAAACAGAAACCAGAAATAAGTGAAGGAGATGGTAGACTAAAAAATATTGAGTGTGAGATCATATGAGAGAGAACATTGGAATATAAAACTGCTTACGTATTAAATATTAATCGTCCTCAGGTTGGGAAGAGTTGAACGTTTCTCTCCAAGCACAGTGAACGTTTAGCAAAGGGTACAAACCACAGAAGAGAATGTTGCTCGCGCCGGGAAACCACACACAAAACAACACAACAACAGAACAACACTCAAGCAGATTTCCTCTGCTGAACTGCCATCTACAAGCATGAACATTTAATTCAGGACACACCTGGGTCCATGAGCATACCACACACACGCAGAGTTAACATCACATCCACACGCAAACTCATAATGGTACATCACACGAAGCTCTTAGCACAGTTGGTGAAGCAGAAACCTGCATCTGACTGACATGTGCTTTGAGAATACGCACATCCCTCATCTATTTAACTACAAACACTTTTTTGATCATTTTTCTCAGCATTTACCTCTGCAGTTGCATATTTCAATAATGCATGACTTTAGAGAGAGAGAAAGAACAAGACACGTTGTACTTTTTCAGTACTTTAACCGTCTTTTTTAACATATTTCATAACCATTTTTTCACAGTATCTGTGCTTGAATGCTTTGCCAATGTTATCCTTTGTAGTCGAGCCAATAAAGCTTAATTGACTCCCTTTTCACCTGTATAATGTAGTGATGAATAATCTCTATATAGGCTTGCCCTTTAACACAGAGTCTACCTCATACCGACAGATGGGGTCATGCGGGGGTCAAATCAAAATGCTGTTGTCCTGAATGAGCAGTAGCCCTGCATTTGAAATTGCATACTGTGACAGTATGTACTCATTTGGATTAAGTACCTTCTTATCAATTGTTTCAACAGTACGATATAGTATGAGTGGTTACACTGGGTACAGTGGGTACATTCTGGACATTCTACCTGTCATGTGACCCATATGTTTGTTGATCTATGATGGCTTCATGGGATAAAACAGTGTCCATCTGACACATACTTAAAAATCTTGCCAGAAGCAGTAGACCATCCGAGTATTTCTTGCCTACTGGTTCTTGCATACTGATGTTTTGGACATACTATTACTTACGCATAGTGATTTTCACCTGCTATATAGTATGGAAGTAAGTGATGTGGGACTTTACCAAACCCCTGTGACATCACCCCAAATCTCAGAGTGCTCATGTATTGCTTACATAAAGTCAAATGGAATTCAAGAAGAGCTATTCATGTGTATCACAAAACATGACCTCGCAGTGGTTCAGAGGGAGTTCCTAGTCTATATTAAATAGAAATTTACATTATTGTGCTGTACTTTATAACATTAATGTCATACATTGCATGGCATTTGGGACATGGGTTAAGCTCTATGTGTCAGAAACCTTTCTCTTCTCTAGGTCTTAAATTAACATAGTAATTATGTTTTATGTATGGATGTATGTACACAAGGTCAAGTGGATTATGGTCCCTTGCTTGTCAAACCTGCCCCAACCCCCTCACAACCATTGTCCATTTTCTCTTGTCAGCTTAAATGGGTGCCAGGACAGCCCTACAGATTTTTTTCACACCACTGTATATAGTGTACACTTGTAATATTCGGACTCCACATATTGTGGTACATTGTGGGGAGTCAGCATTTTCCACCCCTGACAGCAATTGGAACATCCTGTTCGGCCTTTTGGGAAATACCTATAGTTTAACTGACCCCTAATTAAAAAAACATCCTGCAGTCTCTCATTAGTGCCCTGCAAGACAAAAGAGAGTAAAAAAAACCCAGAGCTATTGATCACATTAACATAAAAATCCGCAGTGGCAGGTGATCCGAACTGATCCATCCAGCAGCAGAATGCGGACGGCATGCATGCCTTTAAACTTAGTGCAGGGTTACAACCTATTCTAAGCTCCATGAATACTGCATTATTATGGTCACCTGTGCTGTATGTGGGTCAGTGATAAAAGGACAGTGTGTAATAATCAGAGGTCAGGTATAAACTGGCAATTGGTCTCTGAAAGACATTTCTCCTCTGTGTTCTCTGTGTTCACTCAGTACTGTGCATTTTTCTGTATGACCATTGTCACTTCTACAGCAGAAATAATTTAGTCAAAGGATTATAATCTGTTTAACATGAAGAGCTATTTTTAAACAGTTTTTCTCAATGCTAGGATAAGACGATGCAGCAATAAACCCTTTCTTGCACAAGTATTTGCTTACACTTCCTTAATCATTTTTTGTAAGCATATAATACATATTATTTTCACCTAAAATAAAACTACACTGACCAAAATTATAAACGCAACACTTTTTTTTTGCCCCTATTTTTCATGAGCTGAACTCAGAGATTTAAGACTTTTTCGATGTACACAAAAGGCCTATTTTTCTCAAATATTGTTCACAAATCTGTCTAAATCTGTGTTAGTGAGCGCTTCTTTGCCAAGATAATCCATCCACCTCACAGGTGTGGCATATCAAGATGCTGATTAGACAGCATGATTATTGCACAGGTGTGCCTTAGGCTGGCCCCAATAAAAGGCCACTCTAAAATGTGCAGTTTTATCACACAGCACAATGTCACAGATGTCGCAAGTTTTGAGGGCGTGTGCAATTGGCACGCTGACTGCAGGACTGTCCACCAGAGCTGTTGCCTGTGAATTGAATGTTCATTTCTCTACCATAAGCCATCGCCGAGAATTTATCAGTAAATCTAATCGGCCTCACAACCGCAGACCCCGTGTTACCACACCAGCCCATTCAGTAAACACTTGGGATTTGTATGTTTATGTGAGTAACTTTACTTTTGATTTATCATGAGTATCAATAGTATCAACCATCGCCCACCCCCGCAGCACAGATATGCTCATTTTTAAACATTATATGATGACGTTTCAAAACATCTCCATAATAAGCTTTTCCATGCATACAGCAGGTCAACCTTTTAATATACTGATAAAGGAAACGGTCATATTTCAAGTCTAACATGTTTACCATTGGGACAGATAGATGTCAATCTCATTTCCAGTCCTTACGAAAGCACTAGGTAAGTGGTTCTGGGCTGTTTATTGCCTCTCATTACCCAAGGGGAAAGAGGCTGAGCTGCTAAATAGATTTAGGGAAGTACCAGTAGCTGTATTTAAAGCTGAGGCTGTAAAAGACTGGTAATCTTCGGCAGATGCGCACAATTTGTGAACCGTGAGGATCCGAAGGCAAGAAGAGAATAAAAAAGTAAAAAGTTTGTCTTTTATTAAAGGCTGCAACTTAAGGACACTCTGTATGACAAGAAATAAAGAAAAATAAAAAATGAGCTTGCTGAAATTTAGAGGTCAGAAACAAGAAGGGCAGATACTTTTTTTTATTCTGTCACGCGCTCATTCGCACAAGGTCTCGTTCTCCGCCATTTAAAATCAAAACTAAGACGCTGTCCTAAAATTCAGTGTCAAAAATACTCAGGAAGAGAAAGATAAATAAGATGTTAATTCCACATTAATGATGCAAAAAAATGGCTCTCACAAACACTCAAGGGGACATGAAAGCTCCCCTGCTGATGCATCTCGATTGGCTGCTCACCCATCTGCACGGTCGCATGCTGACATCACCAAAACCATCAAGCACATGAATTTGTAATTGTTTTCCTGGAGTTTTTGAGTTTATAATCAGGTTCGAAGTGAACTTGTGGTAGCATAAATATCTGTGGTGACCTATATTCTTTGATTGCTGTTGCCATTTTAGAACAATGATAAAGTTGTGTTCTAATTACCCTGGCTCTAGATGCTGTCTCAAATCAATGGATGCTTAGAACCACGCTGCATAATTTTCTTTTTTTGGTTTATTTCTGTCCTTTCTTCTTTTCCATTGTCATAATGTAGAAACTTTTATGTAACTTCCATCCATTAAAGCGTACAGCAAGGATTGCATTGAATGAATCACAGTGCCAAATGTAAACCCCACAGTTTGGTTTCAAAGCTAGCACTGTAATGAGTGTTAACAGTGTGCTTGGGGATCCCTTTAGACCATCTTGCGCGCTCCATTACTGTGACTCATTGTCCCTCAGCTTTCTTCAAATCTCATGACGCATTCTCCAAATAATAACAAGTACCTGGAAGATACACGCAACCAATTAAGCCCTGATTCCAGCTTTATTTTCCTTCCTTCATACTCTTCCAGTCTGGAAACACATCATAGGCTGATAGTCTTGCATGTGCAAGACAGAGTTTGTGCTTAGAAACATTTCCATTGTTGGCACATTAGACCGTCATACCAGGCAGAGAAATGTTTTGAGTGTTTAAAGAGACAGTGTTTTCCTTAACAGCATGTTAGCAAAAGAAAAGTGTGAGGTAAAAATACAAACAAGCATTGATGTTTGCTAATGTAATTTGGTTCTCTCTCTCTCTCTCTTCAGATCGCTGAGTGTTTGCAGACAGCAGTGTGTGTACAGTGAAGAGACCGTTTCCCCTCTGCTGATAATGAAGCACCATTTCCACATGAGGAGGCAGTGAGTATTTCATCTCTGGCTGTATAGCCACATGCTCACGCCGAGCTGCTAATTCCCTCGATTCGCATTTAAAAGCCGCCTCTCTGTGACTTCACGGAAAGCCATTCTCAATTTCAATCTTCTACCAAATGCCTGGCTGGGATTACACAAATGTCATTGTAATGCTCCCCAAAAACCTCACCTCAAAGGTTCCCGTTCCTCTAATGCTCTTTAAAACTGTTCTTTTCATTCTCCGGTGTTTGACATTCTAATGTTTGATGTGCACTTTTTGGAAAAAAAACACCGCTTGACTGCTATTTTAGCAAATGTAGCAGGAAGTTATATATATTCCATGGTACCATGGAAAAACATAATGGGACGGTGGAGTGTGGTTTTGTGGTTACCCATTAGGGGACAGTGGTGTTGACCAAGGCTTGTTCAGTATTCAATCCTGGCCTGTCAAGTATTCATAAAGCTGACATAATGCCACAAGAGACTGCTGCTTATGTGCTGAGAGCGGTCTTTACGCATACAGAGTGAATACGTTCATGCAGTTCAAGGTGCGTCTCTTTACATATGGCAAAAATATAAAGATCCTTTGATTCCACTGACGCTTTGATCACCTGAGTGACTAATCTGAATTTACAAGAAATTACAAGAGCGCAAATTAAAGATAAATACAGTATGTAATGTAAGGATATTAGTCTTTTTGTTTACATTTTGTATTTATTATTAATAAAGATGTTTCAGGTCTGTACACACATTATGCTGGAAAGAAAGGCACAAGTCTGCAAACAGGCTCTTGTAGACAGGCTTATTTCACTAATGCTCTTAAAACTGGAATTAATTTACTTTATTTGACAGCTTCATGGCCTACAGAACCACATATGCAACTCTGCATAGATTACGTTCTAACAGAATGTGTACACACAAACAGCAGATTTTCAGATTTATGAAACCATGCAATACATTTCTAAACCATTTCCCTGTGAAATGTGTCTGAATTTTAAAAAAAGTACTTTCAAGTATAGTTCATTTTTTGTATAGATTTCACTTTCTGTGAATTTTGGCAAGGAATATTTTATGTGCATAAATCCTTTAGTACCTCACCGTCACCTATACACAGGTGTTTTTTGAAGTAATGCTAATTTTTTTTATTTGGTTTTGAAGTTGTTTTCCTTGAAGGCCAGTCTCAGTGTTTTCTGATGTTCACTCCTACAAGAATAGCACACTTACTTAGAATAGCACACAGACTCTCTCCAATTTAGCTTCAATCAAGTCTTTCTCTATAAGAGCTCTTCATCAGTTTCAGCACTGGTTAATATGCTGTGTCTCAGTGGCAGTAGCATCTCATTCAAAGACTGTGTGATCAGACGGCTCTCTTCTGCATCACAAAGACAAACTTCAAACAGATCGATGCTTCTGATTGGTGAAAAGTAGCTGCTGTCAGTTTTCTCTCACGACTACATTTTTTCATTTAGCAATGTATATTTCCTAACCTTTGTTGCTTATTGGTACAGCCCACTTCATGTTGTTTGTCCGTTCTAGAGGTGTAGAGACTGACCTCTGACCTGGAATGAGTCATTTACGCTCATTAGCTGATGCTGGTAGGTACATTGCTGGAAATATGCTCAGTCTTACCTCTGCTGTTGTCCCCAATCAACCGCATGTCATGGTGACGGGCCTGAGGAACACAGGAAGGACTTTTACTCTTGTAAGGGGTAATGTACGAGTAGTTAGTCGTTACCATTAGATAAACCTTAACAGGGTGATCAGGACCCCATTATGTATTGGTCATACAGAGGTTATTGAGGAACGTCTAATTGCAGGATGGCACGGTTAACCAATCAGAATTGAGTATTCCAGAGCAGTGTCTAATAAGCTGTTAAATGTTTCTTAGTCTCATGTAGCTACACCTTTGACATGCTATAACCTAAGATCCTGCCAGACAGTTTGGCCCAGTGTCCTACCAAACAGTCTTGCCAAGAACTGCCCACCTGGTTCTCACTGCCCTAACAAACAAGTTAAATAGTAGTTGAGCATTTGTTACGGTAGTGTAAAATAGACAAGAAGCGACCCACCTGTATTACTGTTTCTTTTTTCTGGTGGACTGATAAAAACCTCTCTACCCAGATGTTGTGTTGTAGTCAAGCAGTCTAATAGGAACCTGCAATTTACTTTACACATCAGAGGGCCAGGGAGCAGGCTGTAGGCCGTTTGTAGACATATCTGGCTTGAGGTTGAGGCAGTGCATGTGGGGTTATTTGTCAAATGGGTAGGTGTGATATGGGAATGCAGCAAGTATCCGGTTCAAGCTGTCCCATTTATACGATTGAACCAGCTGTCTTTTTGTGGCCACCCTCTTTCCCTAACACAAAACACTTTGTTTGTTCCTGTGAGCTTAGAAATCAATTGAAACACTTTGCAATGTGCCTTTAGAAAGAGATTCCTCTATCCGGGTCACAGCACAATGGTCACCAAATACCAGCAAAATATTTAACAAGGGCTTTGTGAGCTATCTTTGGGTTTTTAAAAGATGTTTATCTGCTTCAGGAACAAATGTTAGTTTCATCAGTATTTTTCTAAAATTTGTTCTCCATTGCTGACAAATTAGTATCCTTTTTGCACAAAGTGAGTCAAACATAATAATAAAGACTACCTTTTAGCCATTGGCAGTCCCAGGGATTATTAATGATCATCGTTTTTTTTTAATAGTTTACTGTAGTGCCCATTGTAAAGTCACTTAGCATATGGTAAAATGCTAAGGTTTTTTGCTTGTAAATATAGAACATCTGCAAGCTGGTAGCTAAATGTTGTGACTGCTGGTTTACAAAAGTGCTGTGTAGCTATTTAAAATTGAAATGTGTAAAGCAGGAACAATAATCACATCCCAAGTTTTCTAATAGAGCAGCTATGAAATTTGCTGATCTATCATTTGATCATGTCTGTGTAAACCAGTAAGATAAACAACTCTCTTTCAGAATGTAGTTTGTGTGCTATTTTGGCATTCAAATGTTCAAACAACAAAGTCAGTAAAATGAAAGTGTAAGAATCTCCCAGGCTACAGTCAGGAGCCTGCTTGTACATGCTTACATATAAATTTTTGATAGCTGAATCATGTTAGTTTAGCAATTTTACAGTGCAAATTTGCACACTGAGAAAATAAAGTCTTAAGTAAAAAATATGAGTTTGGGCTAAAAGTTTTTTTTGTCAAAACATGCTGTATTAAATTTTTTTTGCCCATTTTCTGGGCTCACACACTATGATGCTGCCATTTTGCTTATGTAGGAAAGCTATTATATTTCATTTCTTTTTTACATTTTATAAATTATGTATATAGTAATATTTTCAGAAACTTTCCCTTGCACTGTAGGTGTCCCTGTGCACTTGCTCCACTAAATACAAGCGTTAAATTTGTGGGTTGAATCCGAAAAAAAGGTACATTCACATTTTAAGAGTTTACATGGTGGTATCAGTGCCTTCAGTCTGTTTAAGGTTCTGTTGATATTTTGCCAGATATGTTCAGACAAAGAAAAACTAGAATCTATGTGTTTTGTCAAATATGGTCCCTTGGCTTACATTGGCAGTCTCTTCACTGACCATCCTAGACAAACAGATATTACATCTGACCTTCATGACATCAGGATGTCAGGGGAGCATTCTGACCTTATGTGTCTGGTAGCTACCCACTTCTAATGGAAGAGATGTTTCTGTACTAGAGCTAGAAATCAGAGATATGATTCAACAATGATAAGGGAAATGCAGAATAGCGTGTTGGGTAATTGTAGTTTACATAGGTACATATTGATGGTGTTTGTTCCTTTGTATTGTTTAGTTTGTAATCTAATGCAGCCTCTTAGATCTGTTCAATGTGGTTATCATGTCATTGACTTCCGGCCAAGTACATTAGGTATAGGAAAATTATGGAATACATTGCGCTGTGCAGTGCTACAGTATGATCTTTAGATGCATGCTGGTTTCACCTTTTTACCTGACCAGTGGACTCTGTATGGGGCCTAAGAATGACCAGATAACTGGCTGCACTAACCAGATATTCTCTAGAAGCCTGTAAAAAAGGATTGGGATAATGGTATAGTTATTTCTAACAACATGTAATATAGTTTGTGTTATCATGAATATACCCAAAGAAAATCTAGAGGACTCAGAGCTCAGTTTATTTGATGGAGTGGTCAGCTTAGGAGAAGCAGAAATGAATACGAGTCAGATATTAAGAATATGAAGCTGTTAATTGAATGTAGACTGTACAGCTAAAATAATTAGAATTTTTAAATAATTGATGAAATAATGAGAAATGTTTGTTCATATTTAAATCTTAAATAATATTAACATTTGGTTGCAGACTTTGCGTAACTGAGCTCACGTTGTGACACGTAACTCCAGTGCAAAAGTTAAAACATAAGCAAAAGTTTCCATTTGCTCTTTATGCAATATCATTGCTATGTTAATGAAACCATATAAAAATATGGGAGATGATTTAAGCTTGTCTGAAGGAGATGATAGGAGTCAACCAAGGATAATCTTGAGCAACAGTATGACTGTTAATGACTTCAAGATGTTGAAGAATCGCTCACAGGTTAATGAGAGAAGGTGCCTCTGTAATTACTCTTCCTCTTAAGGGTTTGACATCCGATGTTTCGATGCATGCAGGAGGTTGGGCAGATTGCTGTTGATATTAATATGTCCTTGGTTAACAAAGTTTCCAACAGCACTCAATCTGGGAGTTTAAGCATTGCCTTAAGACATTATTTTGATGATTAGTTTTCTGCTAAAAATTGGGAAAAAAGGGTTTTGCAGGTTGTAAGATGGTAGAATTATCTTCGAGGACAGGTAATTTAGAGAAGACAATGCTAAATGAAAGTCAAGGATAATCTAAAGATGAAATCCGGAATTTCACATAGACGTGACAATGAAGCCATGTGAATGCAATCAACAGACCTAAGATATGCAGTTGCTAACATACAAGACTTTACAAAGACAAAGAATATTCATAAGGCATCCAATTACATAGATTTGAATTCAAGTATGCGGTATCTATGGTAACAATAATTAGAATTCTAACCAAGGTATCTACAAGAGTCTTATGCAGCAACTCTTGAAGTCCATGTGAGATGTGACAGATCACCTTGGTTACCAAGCAAAATGATACTGGAAAAGGAAAAATGCTGAATGGTTCCCAAGACAACTGACCTTGGATCATATATGTACACACACTGTGTATATAGTAAGACGTTGGAAAATGATCTGAGGTATTCATTTCCTAAGTGCTTGCCACTGAGTCTTCTACAAATATTCTATGGCAAATATTCATTTGTATCATATGTATCATATAAAAGACTACAAAAGTAGATAAAATGACTGGGTAGCATTACAAATGCCAGTTACATCATGCCAAAAAATGTGTCATATCAATTATAAATCTGAAGCAGTAAATTATCTACAGAAGTTAATTATCAAAATGGTTTTTAAATTGTGTCTACGCAAGGTGTTAAAAATAGAATTGGAGCGAGTTTGACAACACTGAAATGACGTACTGCTCTTCTGCTAACTTTACCTGCATCAGTTTTAAATTTTTATATTATTGTGTGGCTGTAATTCATTCTTTTGGTTATGATATACAAATACTTAAAAATACTGACTAAATACTCATTTTATAACTTTGAATGAGTGCCAGGGTTTAAAATAACAGATGATGTAACATACATGTGATTTGATTAAACTCTTAAACCAATTTCCTAGTCATTACTCCACTACTCATAAAACTAAAAATAGCACATCCTGTTGACTGAGCCCAACCCGCCCATGTTTTCTGGTGGTAAACTAAAGATTCTGCTTAGCTGATTGTGAGCTGATTGTGAACTGAGCACAGGATGCACAAGACTTTACACCTGTGTGTTGTACATCAGACCTCAAGGTGGTGGTTTATTGTTAGTTATTTTGTGTTACTTTGTTTACCAAAGAGAGGGGGGGGTTGCAGGTTGCAGGTTGAGCGCATTAGCCACCACACACTCATGTCAATGTTGTATTGTCTTTTATGTTTTTCATTAGGTCCTCTGAAAATAATGCATACCAGCATTGATATGCAAAATAAATGAATGCATTAGCTAGGTAAGTTTATTGGGATTCGGTTTACATTATGGCTTGTAAGTCAGGTGCGTGTATATCTGCAAAATCTCAAAATCTCTTGGCTTTTTCCAAATTGGTTTGCCCATTTTCTTTCTCTATGGATTTACCTAATACTACTGGATGCCTACTCAGTAGACAAATACACTTGTCTGTTCTTTTATGTAAAGGGTAGCAGTTGATGTAGATAAAGTGTAACCTGTCTATTTTCTAATGGCTAGTTTTTGCTACATTAATGGACTCGTTTTTAACCTTCGTTGGATGCATGGTGACCATAAATAAGTCTGTCTACAGGCCTGGGTTGTCTCTCGCTCTTCTATTCACCTTTAATCATCTACTACTCTTGAAATTTTTACTCTTTTCTTGCTGAAATACAAATCATGTCTTCTGCGTTGAGGCACAAATGTCCTGAATGAAAATGCTTTATTCAGGCAGGGTGGGAAAGGAGGAGCAAATAGAGGGGTATTGATTATATTTCCTTATTATCATCCCTTCAACTTGGCTTATCTGTGACAAGCAAGAGAGGACTAGGAATTAGCTTTGCACATGTTTTTTCTCCTGTTTTCATTGATTTCTTGAGAGAATCTGATGTTCGGTAACTCTTAGATAAGCAGTGCAATAAAAGTTTGAGGCAAGTTTGATTGTTTTGCAGGATTTCCCTGTTGAAAAAAACAACAAAGGTTCCCTGCATTGACCAACACACACATGCAACATATACAGTATGTATGTTTGACCAGTGTTCTGCGAAATGATGATTCTGAAAACCTCACTCAAATAAAATGCTGCTGCTATGGTTACGCTATATTGTTCACAAGCACTTGGCATAAAAACATCCTTCAAAGAATCTTCAACCTTTGGTCAGATCCACCCAGACCTCAACAATTCATACCCTGTGGCTATGCTAGTCCACCAGCTAGACCAGTAATAAATTGGCACTCTCATAAACAAGTTTGTAATAGCATTAAATTCTCGCTGTTCTAATCTGGTCTATTTAGCAAAATAAAGCGGCCTTTTTTATTCTTGTCATGGATACCAGCTTGTCTTATTCTGTTTCTTTTACTCTCTTGTCAGGGGCTTCGTTAATTCTGACGAGAAGGATTAATTGCCCCACTGATGCGCTCTCTCTTTCTCTCTCTCTCTCTCTCTCTCTCTCTTTCTTTCTCTGTCTATGAGATGATTTATATATCTCTTTATACTGATGTGTGGGCTTGTCTAGTTTTAGCTCCTCAACATCTATCTTCCACCTAGTTCACATTTTGTGTGCCTTTGTGTGTGAGTGCATAAGAAAATCAAAGTTGTTAGGAGCCGCTCAGATGTGAGATGTTGTGAACTGCAGAGCTCTAATCAAAGTGATCCATCATTTTAGGGGTAAGTGAAGAGAACAGAAGCAATCTCTAGTTTTCAGTCTGGTGGGACATTTCAGCACATTCAGGAGATCAGACTCTGATGACTAAAGTTGCTGTTTCCAGCAAAAGCTGTTCTATACAGTACAGCTGTTTGCCTAGATCGTGTCATAGCACTTTGATAGATGGTTGTTTAGACACCTTACACATTGTAAACAAATCTGAAATGATGAGATATAACTTTAAAGACATTCTCTGAATCTAAATTCTGTAATGTTGGTTCTAAGGTAAAGTGTTCGCTAATAGCACACTGTGAACGTATATGATAATGCATTTAGCATTATTTAAATTTTTATGAATTCGGCAGACATTGTAACCAACGCCATTAATATTGTATTCAAGCTAAACATTGTTATTTTGTGCATTCTATGGAAATCCTTGATGAGCTACAGAGTCAATTACATTATAGTTGCTAATAACATGGTGTGAAAAAGTATCAAAATACAACACATACATCAACCACAAACAATTATAATTTATACTTCAGCTTTAGTAATGTACTGCTGTAGTACTGCTCTAAATTGCAGCTTCTAAACGTATTGCATGCTTTTGTGGTCCGAAAAATCCTCCAGTGTCACAGTCCAACACCCCCAGAACTGTATCTGTAGGCTGTAAATATTTTCTCAAAATTTTCCCTGATCCCGTGCCAACCAATAAAGTGACAGAGTTCACCCGCGAGTGAAGCTTGTTATCAGAAAATATAGTTATCAGAATATCTCTGCAACAAATACAGTCAATTACTTACTAATTATACCTGAACCTCAACTGATAGAGCCGGAGATGCCCATTACCCTGCATGTGTGACATAATTATACACTGCAGTGAGGAATTAGAGGTGGGACCTTCCAGAAGCAGTTCAATAACCTTGGATCACAATATCTCAGATGTGTCACCCCTTGTGATGGTCTCAGGATAAATTACAAAATTGACTTTGGGGGTTAATTATCTGTTCATTGTTGACCTGTCAGATCTGTTTATCTGTAATTCTGGATGCATATGTGTTAAGTTCTAGGAAAGGGAAGTAAATAATTGTTATTGGAAAACATTTAGATTTTTGATTGCAGCAAGAATATTGTGTTTCCTCCTCATGTTTTCCTTCTTGTTCTTTTAATCCAAGTGAGTACTGCAGTGAAGTTCACTCAGCTCTTTAGATTTATCTTACCATCACTACACCGCTTCAAACGCACTGCAAAAAACAACAATTAATGAATCATCCTTCCAAAACAGCACAAACAAAATAAGCTTCAAACGGAACCTCAGACGAATGTAATGATGGGAAATGTTTCAGAGTTTTGTGTTGAATAAGAATGAGTCAAAGACTAATTATTGTCTTCTTTAGTCAGGCAGCTATAATGAATTCTATCACCAATCAGCTAATAAAATCAGTTGTTTCTTAATTTAAACAGTTTGTTAAGCATTCCATTTGCACTGTTTGCACATGAATGGCTGTGCAATGAGTGTGTGAGTGTATGTGTGTTTGCACATGAGTTGGTTTGAGTCCTGGGGGTGCTGGCGGATTTTTGCCTGTGTTGCCAGCCGATGCTATACGCGCAACACACACACACACACACACACACCCTATACATTAAAACAAAATAAATACACACTCACTGTACACTGGGGATGTAAATTGTGAGGATTCTGGTTCAGATTGTGTTTCTCTTGATGGTTTAAAGACTCTTTGGATATTTGAAGAATAATTAATTCTAAATATATACTTAACAAGCTCAGACTAAACTGCCTGTAATATTATTGCACAAAAACACAAAGATGCAGTTGTGACATATCACAAATCACTGGAAGAATATAAACGTTCAAAAACTGTTAACAGAACCAAAAGCTATAAACACATTGTTTTAGTTGTTTTATTTTAAAATGGAACCAGTTTTTAATTAGAATTGACTTTCGGTCTCCAATCCTGATGTATAAGGACACATCTTTACACTCTGAGAGTCGTTGAGAACATCATGCTTGCACATTCACATAGATACACAGACACACCATCACAAACTCTGCATTACTCACACACAAACACACAGAGAAGTGAGATGTGGGAGTGTGTGTGCTTCTGTGTGTAGTGTGTAGTCAGCAGCTCTTTGACGTGGAATTGAGATATTGTGCGTAATGTGTCATACTAGAGAAGTGTGTTAAATGTCACGTGGGAGGACTCCCAACTGTTTCCTCTCCGCCGTCAGAGAGAGTGTGTTGATGTGCAGTGTGTGAGAGAACGTGTGTGTTAGCTGGGTCCTGAGGGACTCTGTCATGTATCTGTCACAGTGATCCTAAAATACTCAGAGAATGGCGTGAATTATGTATGACACCTCCCTCTGTCTCTGCCTACTTTCTGCTGCACACACACACACTAGATAATGCAGCCTGGACTTTTTGACTGTCACTTTTTTAGTCATGCCCCCTGTTGGTTGGAGGCTGCGTTGCATGCAATCAAAACAATCTTGTTCTGTTTATTCTATCAGGGTGATTTCATTCAAATCTGGATGCAAAGTACATCAAATTTGGACTGATGCTGGAAGGTACAATATCAATATATAAACAGAATATAAAACGCCTTTTTACATATATACAACTTTATGAACATATAATCTTTACAAATCCACATTCTATGAACCTCAGAAGGGTAATTACATTAGTACATATGTAAAATTGTTTTTATATGTTGTTAGTGTTAATATTGTATGATTCTGTTTTTTTTTGTAAAAAAAGCATCTGGTGGTACTGCATTTATATATACTAATTCCTATGTACAGTAATATTTAGCTCATGCTGAAAATATTAAATAGTATTTGTAAAGTGTCTCAAATACAGAGGTTATTGTGTTTTGTTTACAATTTACAATAATATAATTATTGTTATTTATTGTATACTGTATTTCCCATGAGGATTTTTGTCCAAATAAGAAATAAGCATGAAAAAGGTCTAACATGGCCTTGAAGCGGAAGATATGTTTCATTTATGTGCTACAGTATATCAGTAAGATCTAACTTATAGAACAGAGCAAATGAAGTCCAATGTCAAAGATGGCCAAAGATTTCCATTCAGCCCTCTCTTTCTCTGTTTTCCCTCTCCATTTCTTTTCTTTTAGGAAAACACACTCTCTCACACACACATACACACACAGACAGACAGACAGACAGACACTTCTTTCTGGGCTCTTGTTTGGAGCATCTTCAGGTCAAAGATTGAAGGCTTGGTTTTACTGAATAAGAGATGAACTGCATGAAACAGTGCTTGGAGTGGCACCTCAGACATCACTCCATTCAAGCTAAGCTCCTCTGCTTTCTTGTATATTATTCTCCTTACAACCTCACTTCCTGTTCAGCTCATAAGAATGTTCCCCTTATTAACCCTCTGTATAAAAGCAAAGATGACGATAATTGGTGTGAAGATATGAATAAGGGATGTGAAGCATAATCCTGTACCGACATCCTCTCATGAGTCTGTAAGAACCCTTGATCCATCACTCCATCAATTCCTGTTTCACTCGGAATGTTAAACTTGCTGAATTTTTAAATGGGTGACTGTGTTGTGTATTTGACTTGATGGATCCCTTTCAAAACACTTCTGAATTCAGTCGTTAAATCAAGGTTTTAGTTAACGAGTAATGCATAACATGTATGGCCTTTTTTAATTTATGTCCCTAACGTACATTCAGAAAGAGTTATTCATCTAATTCAGTCATGTTGTAAGTGTATATAATCAGCCGCTCACCTCACTGTGGTGACAGCTGTATCTACCCATCTCCCCTTCGTTCATTTCAACATTTAATTTATTACTACATTGATTCAGAAAGTGATTAGAAAGTTCATCAGTTTTTAAGAGCTTAAGTTGAATTTCAAGATTGTAGTATTATTCAAAACTGAAAGAATAGTATTTGATGATGATTTTTTATTCACACTTGCGAGTACATTTGCATTTGTATTTCAGTTGAGACGCGATTCTACAGAGATTGTAGTCAGTGTGTGAGAGACAGGCTGATTTTATTCAAGGTGTTTTGGATGTTGGAATGATGCCCTCATGAAGCATAGATCATGAGACGTGGAAATGAGATGCAGCGATATAGTGTAACAGTGCTTATAGCCTGCAAATAGGCCCTCATGTTCTCATGTTATCATATGAGATTACACACTGTGCAAAGTGATTAAGAGAAAACGATTCATACGTGAGATGACTCAGAGATGATGCAGGCTGACTCCATTGAGCAGTACAGCTAACGCTAATGTTCTGTTGAGATTGACTTTCTTTCGTGGGGCTCCAGAGACCATAAAGTTTTATGTGTGAAGATAATATTTTGAAATAGTGATATTTTGAAATTAACCTATGATTTTTCCCTTTAAACTCCTCAGTAAAATCTTTTCCTCTGACCTAATTAAAGCCAGTCTGATAGATGTTGTTAAAGCCAAATTCACATGGAAATCTGGCAGGACTGCGCTGTTGTAATGTGCACCAGTCCTTCCATGTGGAAATTCAATGAATCTTTTCTTGTTTTATACCTGGAGGCAAGTAGATGTAATGTTCAATTTTTCATGGAGAACTTTCAAAATGGGTTGCTGCTCTCAGACTCTTTGAAAGTCTGCTTTGTAAAAAAAAAATAGATACGCCTATTATCACACATCTGTTTCTTTGTTAATGCATCAAATATATAAATCTGTAATACCACTATATTATACACAATAAATATCAAACTTTTGAACTTTAATATGCAGAATGATTTTAATTGTTAGTATTATTATTAATAAATGGCAATATTGGACATTAGTACACAGCATCGCTTTTATAAAAGCAATAAATCACATGGAGCCACGCATTATTTGCAGTAATTTTACGCTTAAAAGGTCTTTGCTGGTTCTTGTTGTGCCAAAGGACACCCAATTACTATTAAAATCACTGTAACGCGTATGGCCTTCTGCGGAATATTGCTGTTCTCAAAAAATAAATACCTCCACACACCCCATCTTAAAACAAGCTGGCTGTGAGGAAGAACATTTGACCTCTCCTAGCACACAGAATTAAATCATTCCTGTGATGACGACATGGACAGATCTATGGAATGAATTAAACATCAGCTGGACTAGATACCATGATGCACTGAGGTGTACTGCGTACTTCAACAATAAACACATGCCCCTATTTAGTTTAACTTGACTTATGACAGTAAGTTCCTAATCCCGTTTTAAAATTGTTTAGATCAGTGAATCTTAATTTATTTTGTTCAGGACCCAGATTCACATTTGTTTAATGAATAAAAGTGAATGAACTGCTCTTAAAATCAAGCACAATCATGCATTTTGTTGTCATTTTAATAAGATGTATTAATTATGGTAATCATAACTGGTTAATTTGGCAGCCTTACACATAAACACTGAGCCACATGTTGTTTTATCTTTTTTTTAACAAAAGATAATACGCGTTTTCTTCTCCATTTTAAAAGTTCATAGGCTTATTAGTTTTGCTGTACAGACTGTGTGATTTTATGATTAGTATTTAGCACATAATTCATCTACTAAAGCCATATCAGCCCTCTCTGGGTTAGGCTTTACAGAATTCCTTACACTCAGTTGGATTATACATAAATTATGAACAGATCCCATATGCCCATGCTTGTAAAATTAGATCACCAACTGTGGATAGGAGGATCTTGGGATGCCTGGGGCTGCCCCACATTCTCTTGGGCAGAGGCGGGACCATACTGTCAGTGCAGAGTACCGAGATGTCCTGAGGCCTTTTTGGGACATGCATTGTATGGGTCTCTTGGTATAACAGTCAGGCAATATCAGTACACATCAAAGACACTTTATATATGACTATACAAACGTCATTCAAACATGTTTTTTTTAAATGTAACT
>JAZGTJ010005995.1:0-22500 GCA_036877575.1 Botia almorhae | reverse complement strand
GGTAAAACAGCAGGTTCAGTTTGCAGTGTTTCCAGCTCAGTGGCTCAGTTGCACAAACATATTCTCCTCCACCAGCAGTCTAAACAAGCAGAAATGTATATTCAAAACACTTTTCGCTCGTTGTCATCACAATTCTGGACATGCATCAACTTACAGAAGCAAATGAATAAAGAAAAAGAGTCTGCAGGGACAGGATAGACACTATGAGAGTAATGCTCTGTTTGCATTATTTTCGGGTTTTAATTGTCTTTGATGTCAGGCTGTAGTGAGACCTGCAGTGTATCTGATGTTGAAACGTGATGGGTGAGAATCTGCAGAGCAGGAGCTCAAGAGAAACAAATGAGATGTAATATTGATTTATTATTTTATTTATTTATTAATTTCACTATTGGCTGTTGTATAACAGACGCTCTGTGTTTTCACTGCTAATCAGCGATCTGAAGGATTTCTCTGTGTTGTCTGCTAACATACTGTCTTATTCTGAAAGTGGAACTCATCTGAGAGCATATTCAGGTCAGTTAATATGAGCCAAAACCTGTTTAAACCTACTTTAAAATATCTTCAAAGTTAGGCTTTTAACTCAAAACTTTTACTCCCCAACTCTCCTTAAAATGATCAGAAGTTTTCACTAATGCAAACAACATGTAATGCATTCATTTTTTCCTTCTGTAGATTATTTGTTTAGAATGTATAGTTTTTTGTTTACACGCGGGTAATAGTTTTATGTTTACATCCTGTTTACATCAGGACAGCAGCTACACAAATGCGTAATCCCACACCTTCGGCTTTATCCTGATTTTTCCTGGGAATTTTCTAATCTGGTTTTGTTCAGTGATTTGAGCAACATGTACAGATGTAATCTCAGCCGTGTTTTCCTGCAGTCTGTTACTGTGTTGTGTTGCCTAGGGGACGGCGTGTCTAAGCACTGGTCATTGGTCATTAAAATGCATTGGCGAGCTGTACAGCACATGCACTGATTCAGTTCATGTAGATCTGCAGCAACACCATCAGCTTCTGCTCTAAAAACTGTCCCACATTCAGAACACTTGAGGGACTGAATCCCATTCGAGTCGCCCTATTTACACACAACCTGCACTGAACTCAGATCAGACCAGATCTGGAAGTTAGTTAGTGTGCAGCCCAAAATGAATATAGAAATTTCAGACTCTAAAACTGTTTATTAATTATTATTTGCCTCATATTGAAGTGACATTTGTAAAGAATATCGTTTATTGTATTGTATGTTTCATTTTTCTAATTTCCTTTGAAAGTAGAAATCTAGTAGAAATGTTAAGAAATTGTACAAAGATTTGACAATATATCAAAGATGATATGAATGAGGTATAAATAAGATCCTAATGTGGAATCAAATTCTTATCAAGAACAAGTTAACCAGGATATGCTGTTCAAGTTTATTTATAGCTCTATAATTTAACAGTTCATAATTGTCATATATGTGTTTATTCTTATTTCTCCCTAAGAATTGTAAGAGAAACATTAAGAGACCAGACTGATATAACATAACAACTGACAGTCGCACAAGTCCAAGATATTAGGGAGCAAATTTAGCAATACATTTAAAACAGACATGCACAGCAGCACATGTTGTGTGTGTGTGTATACCTGTACACACATAGTAATCTTAGTGTATATATGTGTGGAGAAATGGTTACAGCAATGTATTGTTTTCTTTCATAACGTTGAGTAAATGTTGAGTCTTTAACCAGCTGTAATGTGGAGTCAGCGAGTCTCCACACGACACCACACAACAGGTTCTGTCACATCTGTAAACGGAGATGAAAAATAGGATATTTCCCCCCATGTTGTGTTCAAGCTGTAGATTAACATACATATATATAGATATATATATAATGTGCTCTACTTTTCATACTTCCTATGTATGTTTTAAAAACATTACAGGGTAAAAAATGTTTGAATGACATTTTTATAAACAAGCAATAACATTAATACAATGTTCTAAACACATTTTGCTTTGTTGTGCAGATGTTGTAACTCATCACAGCTCTTCTACTGTAAATAAGATCTCAGAGTTTGTTCAGTAATACAGGCTGGTGTATAAATATATATAAATGTATATTCTTTCATGATATTATAACTTCTCTGCTGGTTGTTCTTTTCAGCACAAAAGGATTAAATAAAGCTGTGTGTAGAACAGAAGGCCAGTCTACTGCTATTTCAGTACCTGAAACACACACATCTCTGAATGTTTTGGATGACGTTACTGAGTTGCATGTAATTTCAGTGTGTGCTGTCCAGTCAAATCAAAAATTTAGTTTGATTCTAGTTCATTAAATTCATGCATTTAAAAAAAACTTTATTCAAAGGAATTTGCAGTGCATCCGAGCTCTGTGTTTTATCATTGTGTGCATTCCCCAGGAAACAAACCCATACACTTCATATTCTGCCAGCTGACCTGCAAGAAAGTGAATTCAACACTGATAATGGAATATCTGGTGAAGAGCAGTGCGTGTGTGTGTACACATTCAGTCTCTGAGGTGTGTGAGCAGAGGGAAGCAGTGGAGAGGGACAGTATTGTGGGGTACAAGAGCAGTGTGTGTGTGTATATACAGTTAGTCTCTGAGGGACAGTATTGTGGGGTACAAGAGCAGTGTGTGTGTGTATATACAGTTAGTCTCTGAGGGACAGTATTGTGGGGTACAAGAGCAGTGTGTGTGTGTATATACAGTTAGTCTCTGAGGGACAGTATTGTGGGGTACAAGCTTTCACCTGACAGTTTGCTTTTTTGTTGTGCCTGCTCACCTGCTGGGTCATTTCTGTGCATATGCAGAGACACAGATGCATGCAGGCTGTCTCTGTTTACCAGCAGCAGCAGAGTGAGAACAGTGACTAACACACCCAGCTGTGTGCCACAGGGGCCAGTGCCTGCTGTGGTGTGAATGAACTTCACCAGGACATGCTGAGTCAGAAAGCTTTTTACAAACGACTTCCTACCATAACATATCTCAGACTGGACTGTAGGACTGCAGTATTAACATTGACCACTCAGACCAAAGATGGATATCAGTAAATCAATTCTCAAGATCACTTGTCACTTTTATTTTGACAAATATTTCAGTCTTGTGACAGCAACAATCTTCCTAATGTATATTCTGATTCAGTTTATAACATTACCAGATTACATTCATAAACCTCCAGATTTACAGATGTCATTTTTATATGTTCTACAGCATGACACACACGAGTACATTTGACTCATATATCAGCATGCTGATAAATAAACTGTCCTGAATCTGCTGTCACACAACCGCGTCAGTTCTTTCTAACATGATGTTGACTCTGTTTCTCCCTGCAAGTGCCAACCACGAGTTCTTGGCACTGATTTTAAAAGCGCATCTGCAGTACATATCAACCTAGATTCATAAAACTGGCGCAACTTCTTGTCGATTAATATAGAAATTGGGGCTCAGAGGACGATGTGTCTCTCGTATCTGAAATCTGCAGCTAATCTTAAAACAGAACTAGATAAAGACAGACAGGCGACGGCTAAGTGTGTCAAGCGCCGGCACACATCCTGAGAAAAAAAATGAACAACGCTTGATCTAGACTAAACTAGTATAATTCATTACTTACCTAAAACCAGTTTAACTCTTAGCAGGTGATTAAGAAACACTTGTGATCAAACAGTAAAGCTGTTCAGTCAAACGTCTCTTTCTCAGTATCATTGAGCATTTATTGATTAACATTAACTGTTTTTCGGACAGTTCATACCTTGATGGCCGACAACAGGCTAATCTTTAAATGATAAAGTACAATAATGTGAACACTTTGTTCCTGTAACTGTTCTTTACAGTAAAATCTTTCATTCGAGCAGGAAGTAACAGCTGTGTTGGGTTGTGATGTTTACTGAGGCAGCAGGTGTAACTTATGAAAGATGTTCAGATAGATTTTAAAACTATGACATTTCAATACATCAGAATTACAAGAACCAACTGACACATGCCAGAATCAAGAGGTACACAGAGTCACATGTGAGTGTCATTCTAAAAAACATGTTCTCCCACGACTCAAAGCTACAGCGCTCCATCATCATAGAGTTTTTATTTATTCATGTTTAGCATATTTCTTAACATTTTTTCATCAACACACACAACTATTTACACTTGTCTCTAGTTTTTTGATTTTATACATTAGACTTCAGATTGAGTTCAGGGGGATCTGAATCACACGCTTTGAATTTTGAGCATTTTTTATCTATTTATAAATAACTTTGCTCAGTTCTTTGTTCATCAGGCTGTCTTTGTTCAGTCACATGGTTGGCTGTCCTAAAATAACTCATACCTGATATTGCTTTACTGAGAAAGCTTTAAATTGCTTTCATAAACAACCTTCCATCTTCCTGTATCAGTTTAACGAAACAATGTTTTCCCAAACACAGGGAGAAAATAAACCTGCTTATTTATGCATTAGATTTGGTTGCAGAGGGCTGTGGTACTCAGCCTACTTGATATCATAAAAAGGACATGATTTGTGAATATGTGTTAAGTGTAGGGTTAGGGTATAATATGTGTATTAGTTACACCTTCATCTAACTCCTAAAAGTATTTTTTTAAGACTCCAAAGGTTAAAGGTCACACAAATTCTAAATGATTAAAGCAGGAGCTTATGTGACACTTGTTCTTGTGCAACACAACAGTTAATTTGTTTATCAACAAACGATTTTATTATCTCACATTTAAAAGATCTTTACGATTTAACTCTTACACTCGTTCTCTCAAAGATCTTGCAGATTGAATCTTTAAACCTACAAACTGGACACAATGCTTAAGATTCAGATGGAGAAACTTCTTTCACATGACCAGACTTGCCTACATTCAAACCGGCTCTCTGAATACAAAGTGAATTCTGTGCAATATTTGTAACCTTGGTTGGGTCACCTTACTTGAACTCATGCCATTAATATAGAAAGTGTCTGGCTACTAACAGATGTTGTTGGCCATTAAGAAGACTCGTTTTGGCAGCATCTAAAGCGAGCTGATTGCAGTGAGTGTTCACCTGAAGCAAACTCACACTTTCTTTTCTGGCAAATAGCAATGGATGACATTCCCTTCTCAGAGGACACGTTTGTGCAGAGGTCTATGCTGCACCCTGCTGGTGATGTTTGTGTATTACAAGTGCTGTATGTGGGCTCGCTTGTGGTTGGGTATTATAGAGGATCACTTGATGTGGATCTTCTTACAATTGTTTATTTATTTTTTGTTTGTTTGTTTATTAGGGAAACAGTTACAATCCATAACAAAAGCGTTTCCATTGAATGCCTTGTGATCTTTTAGCAGGTCCGTGATACTGAAGTTTAGTCACTAATAGCAAACTAAGCAGCAATATTTCATTACTCTTCTGTTTCGCTGACATTATTACTCTCACTGTTCATCTGCATCATCTGCAGCGGTCTGGCGCCTCCTGGCAACGGTTGCTATAGTGACTGAGGACGTCACGCACTACTTGGTTACCATGGTCCTTCTGACGTGATCGACCGTGTTAAACGGTGTTGGAAACCCCGGATAGCGGTTACCATGGATACTGGCGGGGGGGTGGAGTTTAGAGGAAGCGGAAGTGTCAGCGCAAGCGGAAGTGGTACTGCCCTGAATACCCCGAGCAGCGAAACGGAGGACGGATTGATACTCCCGTCGTTAAGAGACACAAATCAGGACTCGAAATATATTTCAATGTGAGTTACGCTGCGCGTTAACGGCGTTCATGTCATGTTGTGAATGTTATAGATGCATTTGGCGGCAGTGCTGCTCATGTGAGCCCCCTCACTCTTGTCAATGGCGGAAGGTGTCTATTGTGGTTCGGGGCTGAGTACAAGGACTTAGGCCGAGGCGGGCGATGAGTAACGATCATTCACGAGTTCTCTCCGATCGCGGCCGATTAATATTCGCTGCGCGCGGGTCCAGCTCGATCATTCGTCGAGCGCGTGACCTGAACGACTCGGCGCCAAATGGGTCCGATGCGCACGGGAGGCATGAGTCCGCAGGTCCCGGTCGTCGTAAAGGCTAACTGGCTAACCAGTTACCAGTCAAATACACCGGACTGCTTTAATCGCGGGCCACCTCCGCGCCCGTGCCGTTTAACCGCTATAAATAACGGGTAAACCCGCATTATTCGAGCAGATTATTCGCGCGTCTGAATAATTCCGCGAGTGAACGCGAGGGCGTTGCATTGCATGCTAAAGCTGTTAGCCTCAATGATGCAGTGCAGTGTACTAAAAAACGACGAAAACGTGCAGTTTACACACGTGAACGAGCTTTAATTCAACTACTGACTGAAAGAGATGAGCAGCGTGAGATGAAACGGCGAATATGAACGCAGGAGTCGACAGGACGCAGTGTACGGGCCTTCATGCTGTAGAGCGTGTCACCATGACACACCTTTTAAATACACGTACATACGACATGATCACACCAAGACATCTGATTACCACTCGGGGCGCATTCTTAACTAGTCGATTAGTTATCTCACACATCTGTGGTTTGGGCTCAGGTTGTGTGTACCCGTCTGACACCGTTACCTGTGATGATTCGGGCTCGGATAAGAGCTGGCCGGGCTCGGGCAGGATGGATCACGCCCTGGGCGTCGTCACTTACACGAGTATCGATAGTTGACAGGTTACACAGTAACACTGCTGATAAACGTTCAGAAAATTACCATCAAACTAAAATGTAATTATATTCAGTGACATTTTACCAATGCAGGGGCTATACGTGACATCTAATGTTATGCAGCAGTCTATTACTTAAAACTATTCATGTGCAGATAACTTGATTTAATTTGATCATTAAGATAAAACACGGTCGTATTTGCTTTGACGGGGCTACATTTAGGCCAGTTACAGTTTAAGCAATTTGCAAAACGTTATAAAACTGTTGTTTCTGACCTACTTCATAAAGTGACTGGCTGTGACTGGGCTTTATTGCTAAATAAAGCGCAATGAATAATTGTTACGTCACCGAAGTGACGAAGGAGCAGCTACTACAGTGCAAGTTTTTAATGCAGCAATGTCGTCATTACAATGTCAGAGGAAAGTTTTGTTAGCAGTGTAGTTGATGCTGATGATGTAAAGTCATTAAAGTTGCATTACAAAACAGAACATATATTAAAGTAAATAAAGTTATTTTAACTGGATGCTGGTTTGTACAGCTTTAATGAATGATATATACCGACACCTGAAATGAAGCATGAACAAATATGAACGACTCCCTCAAAACTCTCTTTTCATCTGACCTTTAACACACAATTATAAATGAGTGAAAACACTGTAAAGTCTCTGTAACATTTAATAATGGTATCCAGTGCAGGTCAAAACAGGTTTTCATAGTGCTAAGTGAAAAATGCAACAGAATGATATATTGTTTGATACTCTGTTTAGCGCACTAGTAGAGGCTTCTAACTGACCTCTCTTTCCCTGCAGTCGCATCATGGACAAGAGCGACCTAGTGCAGAAGGCTAAGCTGGCTGAGCAGGCCGAGCGCTATGATGACATGGCTGCTTCCATGAAAGCCGTCACAGAGGGTGGAGTTGAGCTCTCTAATGAAGAGCGTAACCTGCTCTCTGTGGCCTACAAGAACGTGGTGGGTGCCCGGCGCTCCAGTTGGCGCGTGATCTCCAGCATCGAGCAGAAGACGGAGGGCAATGAGAAGAAACAGCAGATGGCGCGTGAATACCGCGAGAAGATCGAGACGGAGCTTCAGGACATCTGCAACGATGTGCTGGTGAGAGACACGACATGGAGATCTAAGAGATACAAGAAGCTTAAGTGTCTTGTGTGTGGTGAGAAAGTTCTGGTTTCTGGACCCTTTTACAAACTGGGGACCCAACTGGTGTTCCTAAAGCTGCAATCTAAAACCTTTTTTTGGTTAAAAAGTAACAGAAATCAGTTCTTGAGCAAGTACATGACAGATGAGTGTTCAACACAATCTCCTTATCTCACCCTGATTCACAACAGTCAGTTTATAATAATGATTTATCATTTGAGCTGAAATGTCAGTTTGGCTTCATTTGATTCAACATACCTAATGAAAAGTACATAAAGTAAGCTGCAGTTTTATGTGTTGAACTGAGATGGCGAAAGAGAGGCAAAATTTACAGATTGCAGCTTTCAAATAATTAGCACAATCCCGTGTCTTTCAAAATTTGGATGATACTTGAACAAATATTGAATGTATTTAAAATGTGCCATGAAAATGAACCCTCTTGACTGTATATGTAATTACGTTTATACAGTTTATACATCATTTGCTGTTTATTTTAACTTACTGTATTGACTGTAAAGTAATATTTAGTTGTTACCCCACACAGCCCTGTTACCACAGGACTTATATTGCATGATTTTACCCTTCTGGGGAAAATTCTCCTATTTGATGTGTACACAGGTTTAAAAACACAAGTTCAGAAATGTACGTTATCCCCTTCATTTATTTAATGCTGATTTTGATTGTGATCGATTGTTTGTTCATGTGTTGATGTTCAAAGCTTGATTTTGGGATGTCCTCTGTTCTCACAGGGTCTCCTGGAGAAATACCTCATTCCCAACGCCAGCCAGGCAGAGAGTAAAGTGTTCTACCTGAAAATGAAGGGCGATTACTACAGATACCTGTCTGAGGTGGCGTCCGGGGAGGCCAAGAAAAGTGAGCTCATCTCAGTGCTGCTGCTAACCTTCAGCCCACAGTGTGAAACTATATTCAAATCAATGTGTGTGCTGTGTGAAGCTGCTGCATATGTAAACCGTTTCAAATCAGTTACGAAGAGGTTTTACAATCTGAGAAGGAATGTAGTCTGTAGGTAAGAAAGCAGCTCACCAGCTTATAGATCAGAGCTGAAGACCTCAGGTTTGCTCTTCTAACTTTACACCAGTAAGCAACACCAAAGCATCATGATAAATATTAAATATCTTCTTCTGCTCACTGTCAACAGCATTGTACATGAAGGTTTGGTAACTTTGATGTTCAGTATTTAACTTTGCTTCATCTTCTGTTCAATCACAGCCACAGTGGACAACTCTCAGAAGGCGTACCAGGATGCGTTTGAGATCAGCAAGAGAGAAATGCAGCCGACACACCCCATCCGGCTGGGACTAGCTCTCAACTTCTCCGTCTTCTACTATGAAATCCTCAACACCCCAGAGCAGGCCTGCAGTTTGGCAAAGACGGTGAGCGTTAGCTCTTCACCTAAACGCTTGTTTTGCTTTCTGCGTTTGACGACCGTCTCTGTTTGTGACTGTTTGTGGTGCACATGATAAACGAATCGTCTTTCATCTTGTTTATTCATGTCAAGGAGTTGTACACTAAATGAACATTTACAGTGTGGGGGGTTCTCGTGTACAGAGAGATGACTGTCATGTTTTCTTGGCTTCAGGCTTTCGATGAGGCGATTGCTGAGCTTGACACTTTGAATGAGGACTCTTATAAAGACAGCACTCTGATCATGCAGTTACTGAGGGATAACCTTACTGTAAGTACAGTTCTCATCTGACTTTGTGCTTTACATGTGTTTCTTAGTTCTTTGTTAATTGTAAGGGACTATAATGATTTAAGGCTGCAATTTAAAAACATTTTTTAAATCATTTAGCAAAAACATGATAGATCAGTGTTCAACACAATCTCCTTATCTTACCCTGATTCACAACAGTACGTTTGTAGTAATGATTTAAAATTTAAACTGTCGGGTTCAGATTTCACAGGAAATGTCAGTTTGACTTCATTTGACTTTAACATGCCTAAAAAAAAACACATTTAGTAACCTGCAGTTTTATGTTTCAAACTGGGATGGCGATAAAGAGACTTTAAATCACTGACGTAAGGGCTGATTTGTGCTACATCACTTCAGTTTGAAGAGTTCTGTTCACTTGTGTTATATTTTGGCCACGGGGTCGTTGCTTTATTTAAGTGTTTGTTTTCTTCTTGCAGCTGTGGACATCAGAAAACCAGGGTGACGAGGGTGATGCGGGCGAGGGCGAGAACTAAACGTGTTGCACTTCACTGTTAAATCCACCTCCACTCTTTATCTTACACGTATACAGCCCATAATTCCCTGCTCCATCCACCTCACCTCTATCTGTTCTGTATGACAAGCAGCATGAATTGTACCTGATCTACAAGTTTGTCCCCCTCAGAGAGGCCACGAGCGACAGGGTGATGTTTGATTTTCAGAAGCTGATTGTGTCTAAAAACGTGTGTTGTGTATTGTCCCCCAAAAAAAAGATTTCCATATTTTTCCTCCTAATTCCTCGTCTAACATTTTAAAGGGTGTATGTTCTCTCACTCCAGCAGGTTATAAGACATTATAGTGCTCTCGTTTCCCCTCTTCCTCTCCAGTAGTGAACTGGTGACTGCTGGTTTTATTCAAAAGTTTATTAAACTCTCCATTAATTTAACGAACATTGTGATGTTTAGTTTTTCCTCCAGGGTAATATAATGGAATGAAGAGTAGCTGTACAATTCTGTTGCGATCTCATACAGAAGAGATAAAAACAGTCTGTATTGTGACACTGATTAACACGTGTTAAAACTATCGCTGTCACATGCGTCATTTTATTTTACGCATGTGGCTGGAAGTGAAAATAAAGGGACCCTTAGGTTTGCCGTTCCATTTTGATTTAGTTTTAAGTACGAGTGAAACATTCCTTTGGTCTGTATCAATTGACGATTCGAAATCTTTCGGAACAAACCGGAGAGTTTTCCTAATGTGCTGTCGAGACGACAGTCAACATAAAGGTGCTGTTTGACATCAGTAAACGATTTTCCGGATTTGTTCTTCCATTTTTTTCTTTTCTGCACAAAAATGACTTACATCTCCGTTTAATAGATTGTAAAAATTGTAAACAATTTTAGATATAAATACAAATTTGTCTTGAAACTAAAGGTCGTAAACCTGCTTGTACGTGTTACTTTCTGTTATTCTACCTGCTTCCAGACTTCATTACAGGAATTCTCCCGGAACGCTTTACGTTTTTCTCTTTGGTTGACATCAGTGTCGTTCAGATTCAGAAGTTTCAGGTCTGTGAAGCTTGAAGTTCTTTCCTGCTAAGAGATGCGTTTTAAGAAAGACTTCACAATTCTGCTGAAAAATTCTGGAAGTAACTTGAATTTTGTGGAATTGTGCAGGAAAGAGCTACAGACTAAACTCCACGGAAACATCTGAGAATTGTCATAGCGTGAAGATGGTATTTGATTTTGAAGGACCGAGAATGTTTATAGCTACTCACTCAGTGTCACAATACGTTGTCACATCACCACAACATTCCACGTAGGTGTAGAACTCATCTGTCTGAAGCTGAAGACGACATTCATGCACTGACGACGAAATCTTTCCCCTTAGCTGAACAAATGGCAGTTATTCTACGCTTGATAACAAACGTACAGTAGTGAATGTGGAGCCGAGCCTGTCTGTATATCTGGTATCTCCAATTGCTTTGTTTTTACTGACCAGTATTCTGCCTAAAGTTAGCTTCTGTGACGGTTTCATTGCTTAGCGCACGTGGTTGTGAAAACTTAGACTAGCTTGAAGAAAATAATTATAAAATGAAAAAAACAACCTGGTTATTGACGTAATACTAGACTTGTGTATGTCTTTTAAAAACAGTTCTAGTTTCACCTTACATGTTATAATCAGGAAAGTGTAAAAGACGATTTAAAGTGAAATAAAAGTTTTATCAGTTCCAAGTTCTGCTGTTCTGTTTTTTACCCTGGTGTAAATCTGACAATAAGCATTTAATATCTTTAATGACGATTTTAAAAAATGTTCTAGATTAAAATAACCTTTTATATAGTTTATAAACTCTTAACTCACAGAACAGATGCACTGAGCTTGCTTCCATCAACCTTAGATGCGTGTGATGGTTTGATAAGGGTTAATCTGTTGTCAAACTTTAATATTCTATTGGATGAGGAAAACAGTAGAACTGTCACAATTGTTTCCACTGAAACAATTAGTAAGTCAATGATTATGATATATTTGAGCTCTCTCACTTGTTCAGCAGCTCAATGGTTTGGGTGTAAAGGGTTTGAAACACTCGTTACCGGCTTGTTTAAGTTCCATCCGAGACTGAGCGGCGTTATATACAAAATATACAGTAACAGCTCAAAACATACTGTAACAGCTCAAAAGATACTGTAACATCTCAAAACATACTGTAACAGCTCAAAACATACTGTAACAGCTCAAAAGATACTAACAATTCAAAATGAAGATCAGGAGGCTGTAACTCAACCCCACACGTCCACAATCTTCCAAACAAGCGCTGATTGCAGATGTTCCAGAAACCCTACAAATCATTATTAAATAAATGCTTGTATTGTCCCCACTCAACGTAAATAATGGATGGATTTTGTGAACGATGCATCTTCCTTTATTTCGCTATTAACTGCAGCTCGTATTTTATTCATATGCAAATGCATATATACCTGCAAACACATAATTGCTATTCCAAGGGTGTACGGACAGTCAAAACACAGAAATACATTTAATAAATTGTTTCATGGCTATTCAATGCTAACATTGTGTTAAAAATAAATTATTCTGTTTTTAAAAACATTTTAAAAATTTGAATCATGATACCGCTTCTTGTTGCCATAAATTGCGCCTCAGTTTGTTCGCGTGTATTTTGTCCTTCGCTCGTCTCCGTACTGAAGGCCCATAAGCGCTTCCTCTGTGAGACACGAGACGTGCGCACTGAAGGTCGTCAAATAAACGCTCAATATCACGGTTGGTACGTGTTTGTAACATAAAGTTTAGACCAAGTGTTGAATAAATTATGTTAAGAACGCGATATTGTTTTGTTAATACCGTAAAGGTTTAATGGTTAATTTAAAACCGTTCTTCGTGAAGTGTAGTTTATTGCTTCTCTTGTCATTAGCTGTTTAATGTTAACTATATGGACAGTTTAACGTCTTCGTAAGAATGAATCCACACATATCAATTTTAATAACGTTATGCTTAAGTTGGTACGTAAATGCTGTGTTTCTATCGGGTTTATCGGCTGTGGAGACTGTAAATGAGATCGTTAGCTTAGCTGCTAACTGCTAGACATCAGCACTGATGCGCTCCGAAAACGTGAACGTGTTGCATAAAAAAAATATAAAAATTAAATTATGAAACTCGTTTCATCAAACACGTTTTAAGGCGTTAAGGTGCTGAATCATTGTCTGTTTTGAAAGTCACTCAAACATGTTATTGAAAGCTTTCTGCTTGATACTAAGTTGTTAGCGCATAAAGTGACGTTTAATTGTGTTTACTGTTGTTCTCTCTTCATAGAACGACAATGTCTCTCACTAAACCAGCCATGCGAGGCCTCCTCGGCAAGCGTTTGAGGTTTCACCTGCCCATTGCGTTTGGTCTTTCTCTGCTGGCAGCCATCGCATTCAAGGTCAGCTGTGGTATTGTTTTAAATTAGGTTAAACAATGTTGTACACATGTCGCCCTGTGTTAGCCATTTGTATCCCGTATTGCACTTAATCCTTGTGCAGATGTTTTTAAGTCAAATAAAATCTTGAATATTAAGAGCCACAAAACCGAATTATAAGTGATGTTAAAGGCAATGTTTTTGTTTCTGTGTTTTTTCAGTATGCAGTAACAGAGCCCAGGAAACAGGCGTATGCTGACTTCTACAAAAATTATGATGCTATGAAGGAGTTCAAAGCCATGAGAGAAGCTGGTGTTTTTGAAAGCGTTGGGCCTACTGGAAAATAAAGTGATGTGAGTGACAAGCTTTTCATGCACCTTATGCTGTTTCCAAAATCTAGTAAATAAGCCTGAAAAATTGTTTCCGACCAAAACAAAAATGTGTCCAGGATGTAATTGTAAATGAAATCTTTCATCTTATTAGGTTGATAGTCAGTTTTGTTTACCTGAATGTTGAGATGTTGATTGTTTGTACTTTTACAGGTTCTGTGCCCTCTGCATTCCTGATCTGGCTTGTGTTGATAAGGTTTTTGGAAATGAACATTCACATCTGATGTTCTCATGCTTGTACAAATAAAAACTATTTACAACCCTGCGTCAGGATGTGGTGACTTTTGAAAATGTATATAAAATAATAATAATAATAATAATGTCAGCATTGCTCTATTTTCATCTATTTTAAAATCTGTGCTTGAAGTTAGGGATGATAATTAAGATTAATTGTTTAACTGTCACTTAACTATCGGCAATCCCTGATTGAAAATGAAACTGATTTGAGCATCATACAGTCCTGGTTAGTTTTATTTGTCACAAGTACAGATTCATTGAGAGTATAGACTGCTTAAAAACGACCCTCAAAGTTATGTTATGGTTACCTGGTGTCATTTTATTGCCTGTCATTCAGATTCATTCAGTTCCATCAACTCCATTGAGAAACCAGCAGCTGGTGTTAACTACAACAAAACAAAGTATCTTTTGAGATTTAACCTGCATTAATGCACCAGAGCCCTAATAAGTGACAACACATACCTTTCAAAGTGTTGTTTTATGATTTTTTACTCGTCAGCAACATTTTCAGTTAGTACATTAAAATAATGTTCAACACGCCTTAATAAGGATTGGTAGCAACAACAGTATTAAACTTTCTGTTGGATGTCATCTTATGTTCTATCAACGTACAATGGCACACAGTGCTTGTATGAAATAACGCAAGCCGGACAAAGAGGACTTTTAACGTGAAGAGTGTTTTCCCACTGTCCTTCACTACCGGAAGTACTTCAAGCCAGATAAGCGCAATTTGGTGTTTGTGGAGATGTAAGCGATATTTACAATATTTGATTCGTGTAATGCGTTATGTGGTGTAAATGCAGTTGCTTGTATCTCGTTACTACTGGTTGTGTGCGCTGGGTAAGTTGTGTACTAGTTATATCGGTTTGGGTTATTATTAGCTCGCTGCTTCATATTCTCTTCACGCGCCTCTTGAAGGCCTTTATGTCAGACACACTGAAAGTAGTCCGCACGTTGTGCTGCATGTGATATGGGTTCAATATTCACCCTGTGTACACACACACACACACACACATACATAGTTGTGGCACCCCCGCAATGTATTACTTTTGGATAAGAGTTATATTTATTTATTTGATAAAACTGAGGTCTTGATACTGTGGCAGTACCAATATACAGAAATGGTTTCCGGTCGTTTTAACGTGATACTGTGTAATTACATTATTCTGGTGACATTTATGTACATGCAGGTAATACCTGTAAAAAGTTTTTTTTTTTTACTGTACTCCTTTTTGGTACTTTTATATCTTGCATATTAATTTTGCAGTGCTTAATGTTGAAGACTTACATATAGTCTGTATGTTAAGAGTTTCTGTCACAGGTCAATGAATCTGCGGTGACTGAATAAAACCAGAATGTTTGAGGAATGTGAATTAATCTTGAATTTATGATTGTTTTTTTAACCCTGTTGAAGGTGACTCGCTGGAGTCGTGACCTGCATCACTCGAACACTTCACTTCCTTCAGCCTGTTTACTTGAAACGTGAGGGGTCCATCTCTCTGTCACACACATGAGCGCAGTGTTTTCCTCCCGCTGGGCCGAGCGCCATGCCTGACCGGGATAGCACTTACCTGGCAGGTGGGGGTGGAAGTGGCACTGCGGTGGGTACTGGGGCAGGGGAGGAGATAGGCTCAGGGGCAGGTTTGGGTGGAGGGGTAATAGAGGGAAGAGCGACAGCAGGGGGCGGTTCAGCAGGCTGTGCAGGGGGAAACACTGTTCCTGGGACCATGGGAGGGGGCGGGGCGTTAGGAAACGGCTGTGGTGGAGCTGGCGGAGGATTTGGGTCCGGTTTAGGACTAGACGGCGTTTGCCGGGACTTTTTGCGGAACGTGTGCAAGCGTGGCAAACGTTGTCGTTTCCGCCATCCAGACTTTAACGAAGTTCCGGATCTGGGCGTGCAGAAAAACGAGTTCATCTTCTGTCATGACCATCAAAACAAAGAGTGCGTGCGCGTCAACTGCCGGTTTGTTCACGGATCTAAAGAGGACGAGGACTATTATAAGAAAACCGGCGAGTTACCCCTGAGATTGCGGGGAAAAGTGGCAGCAGGCCTGGGTCTGTCCCCTGCAGATCTCCCGCTGAGCCGCGGCGAGGTCCCCATATGCAGAGACTACCTCAAGGGTGAATGTCAGAGAGGCAACAAGTGCAAGTTTCGGCATGTGAGAAAGGACTACGACTATGAGGCCTCGTCCAGAGTGAGTGTAGGATACATGATGGGTGTTGCAGGCGGGGTAAGTGGGATGGTGAATGCAGGTGGGGGAGGGGCTGGGGGTGTTGGGGGTGCCTGTGGTGGGATGTCAGGTCTTGTAGGGGGTGGTGTAGGTAGTTATATGGGAATGGGATGCCCCAGCATGGGTGGATGTAGAGACCAGGGACTGGCAGGTGGTGGAGGTGGTGTGGGCCCAATGTCAATAGGGACTGCAGGTCATCGCCGCTACGACAGGGGCACCTGTTCAGTCTATGACCCCTTGTTTGAAAATGGGCTGTTTGAAACTGGACCAGTAGAGGCTCCTGTGGACCACACAACCTTTCAGCTGAAGAGACGCCGCCTGGAGGGCCTGCGATTGGCAGACGGGGTCACTGCTGGACATTATGACATGGGAGTTCAAACCACTCTGGCAAGCAGACCGCTGGAATATCGCTTGCTAGAGGAGGAGAACATTCTGCTGAGGAAAAGAGTGGAGGAGCTGAAGAAACAGGTAGTGATAGTTAGTTAAAAATGTCATTAATCCCTCTCGTGTTGTTTTAACCTGTACAACTTCTGTGGAATAAAAGGTATATTGCCGAATGTTCAAAGTAACAACAGGTTTAAAATGCCCTGAGAGTGATGCTAATGTTTTCATTTTTATCTTTCTTTCATAATATAAACCAAAGGGGCAAAGAAACTTTCAAATAATACAATGTGTTCTGTGTATTTTTGTATGTTTTTCATCCTTGTCTTTAGAAATGTGTTTTTGTAAAACTGCTTTGCATCAATGCAAAATTGTGAAAAGGGCTTTATAAGTAAATAAATGTGAAATTCAACTTAAAGATTACACAATATTCACGTCACCACTAAATTGTACCTCTTTGCCACATTTTTACTAAGATAAATATATATTTTGTGGGTGTATGGATCAGTGGCGGCATTTATTTTAAATATTTGAAGCTACATCTTAAATGGCATTTTAAATTCTGATGGTCTTCTCACAAATTATTTTTCTTTTCCATCTTTCCCCCTGAAGGTGTCAAACCTCATAGCCACCAATGAGGTCCTCTTAGAGCAGAATGCTCAGTTCCGCAGCCAGGCTAAAGTGATGACTCTATCCTCAACTCCTGCTCCAGCCGAGCAGACTCTGGCGCCCCCTGTGGGTTCTGTGAGTTCCTACAACCACGGCATTGCCCAGACTCACACCACTCTTAGCAGCACTGGTTTGCAGCCACGCCCCGTGACCCAACAAGATTTGGTGGCCCCAGCCGGGGCACCTACCGCCCCGCCGGCTAATGCTGCACCACCCACGGCACCCCCTCCGCATTTGAACCCTGACCCCATCTCTGCTGCGCTCGCTCAGACTATCGCACAGGGAATGGCCCCACCTGTTTCCATGGCTCCTGTAGCGGTTTCCGTGGCACCAGTTGCCGTGTCGATGGCGCAGCCATTGCCAGGCATCACGATGAGTCACGCCACCACGCCGATGGTGTCGTACCCCATAGCCAGTCAGAGTATGAGAATCACCACCATACCTCACTAGCATGGAGGCTAATCTGTTTAGCAATACTTGTGCTTAATATTCACATCATTTGTGGCAAACTATCAGCTGCCAACAGAAATCAGGAAACTGCAACGGCCCTTTTGTTTAACACCAGAGATTGTAGGAACTGAATCTTAAACAGTCAAAATACAGAGAATGTCTTGTAAATGTACAGAGCATGATTTAGTTTTTCTCACCATGTTGTAGTGCACAGTTACTTCACTTTACAGAGAGCTGGAGTGTGCTGTAAGACTTCTGAGATTGTGGCATTTTTTTTAACACAAACTCATTTGAACTCATTTTAAAAGATGTAAATATTCCACTAATAATCACTACAGAAGGATTGTAAATTGACTTGTAATGCTTCGTTTTGTGAGTTGCTTGTGTAAACTAATTATAAGTCTTTCAATTATCAAAACCATTAAACATCATCATTTAAAAACAGATATGTGAGCATCAAACATTGTAATGTTTATTTCTTTTAAAGATTGTTGTTTTGTCAGAACATTGATTATTGTTCATCCTGTGTAATCAAACCTGTATTTCAAAGCAAGCTTCTGTTAATCATCGATTACACTCTTTTCTTTATGTAAATGATTGTCATTTATGGAATAAGTCTCATGTTCTGTTGATATAAAGTTCTTGTTTGGTTTTCCTGAGACATGTTTTTTTACTTGAAATTACTACAACCCAGTAGACAGACACATTTTTTCACCGCCTTGTGCCACTGCCTTTACTGACTTGTTTTAGATTTGGGTCTTTAAAGACAAAAGTACTTTTTATCATCAGTTCTCATAAGAATTAGGACAGTTTTATAAAGTGTTTTCTCTGAACGCCAAACAGAACATTATGGTTAAGAAGAGGGGTGACCGCGTGCATGAAGTTCACACATTCCCAGAAGTATTGATTATATTTATGAACATGTTAAAATGACCAGACAGTTTCTCATCATGATGAGACACCAGCGTTCTGTGGATATTTTGCTGTGGATGTTCTGCAGAATCTCAAGAGTGGAAAATAATCTTGAGAAATATCTCACACTTCTAGTCATTTAATTGCCCATGAATCCTGAACAGTCCCCACATGTGAGACCTACTATTGCAGGTATTCATTTATTTTCCTTGTCGTTACAATTTAATATTTTATGCCTTTGAGTAGTCAAAATGTAATTATAAAATGTTTACTACAAAAATGCATTCATAAAGCAGAATGCCAGAATATTCTGACAAAGGATTCCAGCGAGTCAAAATTGTTGTATTTACCTTCTATATAAATTATTACTAGTCTAACATGCATTGCAGATGTCAAAGTTTTAACTAGTCTTTAACTAGAATAAGTTACTAAATTGAAATATTAATAACAATATCGTTTCTTTAAAGATTTTTAGGAATCTTACTGGTTAACATTTCACTATTTTCATGTTAGACTAGAATTTTTACTAGTCATGATACGTCCCGTATAAAGTATTACTAGTAAAATGTGTTCTAGATATCAGGGGTTAACATCAGTTGTGACGACTTATCTGGTTGTTTCTTTTACTCAGAAGCAGTTTTATATTGTGATAGAAACGCATTAGTCGTCGTTTTATTGTGTATTTGTTCGACTGGAATGAAATGACTAGGCCAGTCAAGAACTGGGTTTTTATCGGAACCAGCTTCAGACCCGTTAACCTGAACTTGATTATGAAACTCGTTCAGCTCTCTGCAAAAGTTTTGGCCCTTTGGCACGACTGCGGCGTTTTCTGTGGGCGTGGATCTCACCAAACAGCGGCACAGGCCCAAAAGACAGAAGCGCTGCAAGACAGAGAAACAGCGTCGAGGTCCGTGATTTCTTCCAGCTCTCTCTCTCTCTCTCTCTCTCTCTCTCTCTCTCTGCTTGACTGTATCGATCTGCAGTGATCGGGCACATCCACTTCATCTGCAGCGTTTCGCATGATACAGCACACACTGAACTGTACCTGAATCAGCAGCAGATGTGGAGCTGAAGAATCTCTGCGCGCAATCTCTCTGTAACACATCCTCATATTTGGGCACGTTTGCTGACCCACCAGCTCGTTACAATGTCGCAAGAGGATAAGCCAAACGACTCGGACTCGTTAAAAAAGACCGAATCAGCCCAGAACGGGTCTTCTGGAGACATGGAGATCCCCAAAACTAAATTATTCGATGCTAAAGCAATCTTCTGGACTTTTGGGAAGTGTCTCACTGCCTTGCTGCCCGTTTACCTGGCTGGTTACTATCGGATGAGCACTAGTTTGGTGGTGTTCGGGATGGTGGTGTACGCGGGATGGAAACACACCCGTGAAGTGAAAGAGGCGAGGCTGCGCTCCGCCATACAGTTAGTCGACGACGAACAAGAAAACATTTCCTCCAGATCTATTGGAAGCAGGAGAGATCTGCCGTCATGGGTACGACAGTCGCTGTGCACGCACGAAATGTGTATCAGATGCTGATAACTAAAATTACACATGCATACTTAATTACATCATTAACGCTTAATTTTTACTATGCAGAACGTGTAAGTAAATCGTTTCGTGTTGTTACTAAAAGAGAAATACGCAAGATGTGGTGATACACATGTTTAAATCTCTCCAGATAACTGAACGAGTGGTGTGACAGAAGCGGCTTGTTTGCTTTATTGATTCCTCCCAACTGATTCGCACAGCTCTGAGATTCACTCCGCTGTAATGAAACATCATAGAAGTACAACTCGATGACATTTCCATACACCCGGCGACAGTGATACACAGTAGTACTTGTATATATAACACAATGTTATACCACAGATATGACACGTCAAATTGCGCGAGAGGACTTTTGGAGACGCGTTTGCATCGACGTCGCAGAAGATTTGGTGAATCGTTTAGTGAGTCGATTCATTAGAATCTGAATCAAATGATGGAGACTGATGGTGGCGCTGTATCTGCGCTGTTCAGAGAGAAAACACGCATTCTTGGCATAATCCCCATCGGCCAACAATTGTTGCTTTGACGTCTCCACCCAAGTTCACAGTCGATGTTTCCATAAAAATGTGTTAATATTGTTATTGGGCATGATCTATTATGGCTCGTGGCCAAACATGTTAGACATGAAGAGAAATATAAAAAATGATTTAATCGATTTAATTTGTCTTATCTAGAAAAATCATATCCAGAAAGCATAATAATAAAAACAGAAAAAGACATGACAGAGGTTTCCCTGAGCCAGCTGTTGTTGTTGTCTTCATAAAACGCTTTCATACACGTTTACCTCTCCCTGTACTTTTCTTTATCATTTCAGGTCAATTTTCCAGATGTGGAAAAGGTTGAATGGCTAAACAAGGTAAATCAATCAAAATATTCTCTGTTCAATGTGGTTTATTAAGATGCTGCATGTAAATCTGAACCTGTATTAACCTGTAACCCCGCCCTGATGCCACCGCCGCTGTCATGCCCAACAAAACTCTCTGTGTAATTAATACACAATTATTTATTCAGACCAAACACTCATTCCCAGTTTCTGCCTGTTTCTGAGCTCACTGTACATTAAAGTCATCATTCATGAGTTCAGTTGGCTGACAGGCTCTTTTAACTCAAGGGAGGGGCTTGCATTCCTACAAGCCCATGTTTGACATTGTGATTTCTCTTTTATATGAGTGGCCTGTGGAGCATTCACCTTCTGCTCTGTGTTATGAAGCTCTGTCCATTCTCTGCACACTGTACTGCAGTGGTTAGACAGAAATAATGCTGCCGTCTGTCTTTCGCTGCTTTACATTCTTTATCAATGATTCACAAGCAGATATTTCATTTATCCCAGCTGAGGCTAAACTCCAGAGACGGTACGTCTGTTATACCATGTGACCCTATGAGGCTCACGCATGACTCAATGCTATTTCTGAAACTGATGGTTTTTCAGAGTGTTAATGAATCATGGTGTGAAAAATGCACGGGTAACTGCTGCTTAAGTTTCCCTTATCGGCTCCTAACAGCCCAAAAAAACAACAGGTCTCTATGGTAACAGGGCAAACACACATGGTACAGTGTAAACGGGTGCAAACAAGCAGAGAATGGGCATGAGTGTTGATTGAGGTCAGATGTGTGTTAACACAGCCCCCTTAAGCTGTTTTGTGGGTTTCACTCCTGTTTTAATTGCAAAGAATGGCTGAATGTTGTCAACAAAACGTTTTTATTTATTTTTATTTTATGTATTATTTTTGAATAGTATCAAATAAGGTTTTATATAATATGTTGTATTAGTACGTTATTGTATGGGTTGCAAAATTGCAAATCTTAGTTGCCAACAATTCAAAAAATATGAACACATGAATAAAATCTAGGTTAAAGGGTCTAACAGAGAATAGGTAACAGGGTTGCAGATTGAGTCATAAATAATGTCTTTATTATGACGACATCACTCTGTCTGTATTTTAAGGTTATCCGTCAGGCTTGGCCTTTCATTGGTCAGTATTTGGAGAAGCTCCTCACAGAGACCATTGCTCCATCCATCCGTGGCTCCAGCACTCATCTACAGACCCTCAACTTCACCAAGATAGACTTTGGTGACAAGGTCATGCATCCACACTGTTACCCAGTGAAACACACGTATCTATTACAGTATTCCACACACTTAAACACGCATCCACACTGTTACCCAGTGAAACACACTAATTTATTACAGTATTCCACACACTTAAACACGGATCCACACTGTTACCCAGTGAAACACACTTATCTATTACAGTATTCCACACACTTAAACACGCATCCACACTGTTACCCAGTGAAACA
>JAZGTJ010005994.1:0-26087 GCA_036877575.1 Botia almorhae | reverse complement strand
CACATTTTTCATCACTTTTCATACGCGTGTATAGTAATGGTTTATGCGATACAAAAAGATTTACAAGGGTTTCACTTTGAACAGGTATTTTTTTAGAAAACAGCGATACAAAAATAAGAACTAAGAATCGGCTAAAAAGGATAAGAAAATACATTTGTCTTAACAATTTGAAAATAAACAGAAGCCTGGTACACAGATCTCAGCACAGCACCAGTGGGGAAGGTCACTGGGGGCTGGGTGGTAAAAAATACTGCACCACGGTGTCATAAAGTTGAAACAGAAAACGGGGAGCATGTTCGCACACYGTCTTCATAAGCGCAAAAGTAAAGGCCATCTCCACAAGTTCCTTGTTGAACTCTTTGGCACCAGGCACGTGGTGAAGTAAACTCTGCACTCCTTCAGACAGATGGTATGACCAAATCTACACATCAACAAACAAACAACAGTTTATGGACTGTCATGTCAACATTCCACAGTACCCATGGACATATGGAATGTCTATGGGTACTAACTCCTGCCAGGTTTAAAAATGATGATTCAGATTTGTCTGAAAGTCATTTTTCTAACCTGCGAAGGGGATATGTAGAGATTCTTGGTCAGTCGCTCAGCAGCTCGAGAGAGGACTCTATTCTCCAACAGGTCTGCAATTCTGATCAGTTCTGCAGCCATTTCCCTCGCTGCCTGAACCTGTTCAGCATCGACTGATGGAGAGATAAATTGGAAAGGTGCCTACTGACATCAACAGCAGCAACATCTAAATAACATCCAGCCATTAAAGTCACCTACAGGTCAGATCTCTATACTTACACATGCATATTAGACAACAGAAGACACCAAAACAGACAATGTCATTACAAGACGCATTTCCTCGGATAACATTAACTTTTGAGTTTAAAAATGAAAGCAATGTTGACTAAATTCTTCACTTTTACAAGAAGAAAAACATGAAATTTTTGTCAAACATTTGTTTTTTTCCTACTTGGAACTGCACTGACTCATCTTCTGTTATTAGTTTTCACAGTTTGTTGTGACAATGCCCATTAAGACTCACTGCATTTAACTAATACTAGAATTTACTTTTGAATATCACCTGAATAACCAGATAACCAGTAAGATCAGAAGAAAAACGTTTATTTGAATTCAGATAAAGTGGCACATTTTTGGGCCCAATTGACCTGAATTCATGGTAATACCTGGCAGGTGAGGCTGAACATGCAGCTGAAGTTCCTGTAAAAGCCCTTTATAGTCGACTGGGATGCTGTGTCCATCGCTCTGTATTTCTCCATCGCCCTCGATGTAATTGTGGTTGGTAGACGGTTTTATATTTTCATTAAGATCATCAAGTTTTCTTTGAAGGTCACTGTTTTGGCAGCCTTTGGGCTGAAGGAAGGCAAGGAGGACGAGGGAGGTCTCAGGAAAACTGTCTGTTTTGTAATTTTTGTTGCAGTCCATTGCACAACAGGGCCATACAAGACCTCGTGTAAGTTTTCTGCAAGCAAAGCAAACGAATAACGCAAGTGAGTAGTTTTGATATGAATAACAATCATCTATTCAAACCATCGTTTGCATATCAGCGTCCATCATGTCTCGAATTTCAATGGAAAGTTCTGAAAATACACGTTTGCTTGTTGCTGGCAAGATGGTTTTACAAAACGGTATCGGTTAGTCATACCTAGCCTGTAGTAGTCTAGGTAGTCCAGTTGAGGTTAACCACACATTAGTCTCTTATATCTTATTTGGTGGAGAATGACCCGTTTTTATACTGTATTCTGCCACGCTGTTATGACGCAATGTTATACTGATGTTTACCAACCAGCCGCATGTTAGCAATGCGTTTGACAAAGACTAGTTTCGGATCAAAACAATCAAATCGACCAGATTCAATTTAACTCCCCATTGTATAACTAAAACCCAAATCTCCGGCGAGTCACACAAATGAAACCCATCTGAACCCACGACATAGCGTTGCTATATAATAATTCACAGCTAACTTTCGTCCGCAGCTCTCCACAAACAGAGAAACTTACTGAAACATTTATGATAGATAAACATGCAGATAAACATTTATTTCCCCAGATAAATAAAACAGAGTAGCGAATTTGTTTAGATTTGGCAAGCAATTGAGAGAATTAACGTAGCCACCACACTGGCGACCGATCTAAACGTTCCGGGGTTACACTACACCATTTAAATGCATTTATGCTGTCCTGGGGTAAATATTTAAAGTCTCGTTAATATACTCTTTTAATTAAAGAATAATCAATCGTTACTTACGTAAACTAAGTCACAGCATAACAGCTCTGTGCTGCAGCCTGAAAACAACACATTCAGCGCCTTATGAAGACGGCGACCGAGGGGCGGTGCTGCGATTCTGGAGAAACTGAGGACTAATTCCCCCACATCCGTGTTAAGTCATAATACGACCACATTCTTGGTAACTCGGTACACAAAACATGCTGTTATTGTGTACTAGTTGTTTCTGTTGTTTATCTAATAGAGAAACAATGCCACCACCGTGCACATTTCAGAAATCACTCGAAGTACATGCGAATCGGAATCGTCACTGTGTTGGTCATTTTTAATTTCGTCGTCCAAACAGGGGATTTCAGATATGAATTTTCCGTCATGCCAGTAACGGGATGGATGAGGAAGAGAAGAAGCTTATCCGTGCATAAATGTTTCGCCATTTGGGCAGACCTTCAGTTTCAAAATCCACCAAAGTCGTGGTGAAAACGCCACCGATCAACTTAACATTGAAGAGACCGAAGGCGGCAAGCTCAGCCCCTCCAGAGATACTGACTGTACACGTTTTAAACAATCACTCAGCAACACATTTAAAACCTTTATTTACAATTAAAAACACTAGTTATTTGACAGGAAAACATGGCATGTTCAACAGTGAACGCACGCAAATGTTACGTCGTGCGCTAAATATTACTTCGTCATTTACGACGTGTAAGACAAAGCATGTCACTAAGTAAAAGTGAAAGATCATCTTTGTCTTACACATCTGTGTAATCCAAACATCTCTGGCTGTTTTGCATTCGGCCTATGTAAGTCTTTTGGCACACACAGTACAAGACAAATGCAATTCTGAAGTCAGTCTAGTAACCAGGGAAACCAAAGCTCATAGAGCGAGCAGCACTTCTTCCTACAAGCTTCTTCCCAGCTTTTGCAAGAGACCCTTTTTGGGATGACTGCTGGGGTGAGGTAGCAGCCAGTCTGGCCTCCTGGAGTTCCCTATGAATCAAAAATAGAAAAATAATGAGGACAAATCGCTTTATGTTTTTTAACCAAGACATTGATGTTCATTGTTTCAGTGCGGTATAATCACGCACCTCTCCAACACGGCCGTTCGGAACTTTTCCACGTTCAGCTCCCTGCGCAGCTGCGCGGCCAGTTTTCCTGTCCTCTCCCTGCGCAGTACATTGTGCCGACACAATGCAGAGGCAGACGGCCTTAAAGCGGGATCTGGATCTACCAACGTCTGTCAAACGCAAATGAGTCATTTACATTATGTTTGCCACCTTGTCCACATAGACGGTAATGTTGGAATCCACTGAGAAAATGTAATGTCAGTTTTATGCCCTCTGCTGGTGGAAGACAAATGCAAGTTTAGAGATAAGACTGCAATTCATATTTTCGCCTCTATGGTCATCTCTGTTTGGAACAAAATTGCAGGTTACTTTACATCATGCATGTTGAAATCAAATGAAGCCAAACTTAACATAACATAAGACCTGACAGCTCAAATAAGTCATTATAAGCTTAACAGTGTGTAATGTTCTTCATACCTTATAAGTTTAACATAAGGTATGAAGACAGTGATCTGTTATGTACTTGCTTAGTAAGTGTTTTTGTTCATTTTTAACAAAGTTACAGATTGCAGCCGAAACCCTCCAAGAGTAAAAAAAACTGCTTGTATGGTATTGGTGCACATCTAACTTCTCTATGTTTTGTAAAAGGAAACAAAATTGGGAAACATGAACAACAACAACAGCTCAACAAAATCGGTTACGTTTGTGCCAGACGTGTGCCGCTTTGAGTCCTCATAACAGTACCTTTATAAGGTCTTTAAAGGGTGGCGTTAACTCCTGGGGCAGGCTGGGTAGCTGGCCCTGCCTTAGGCTGTGCCACTCATCTCCATTCTGTGGAAGTGGTGAAGCTCCAGCAGCTAACAACACTGTAAGGCCCAGTGCAAAAACATCTGCTTTGGGCAGATGGGTAAAGTCCTGTGAGCAGGAGAGAGAGGTTTATAGCTTTAGTATGCAAGATCACAGTCAACTGGATGCTTCAAAACAGTGAAACCGATGTACCTCTCGCAAGACCTCATAGGCCAGGAAGCGGCTGTCCCCTTCCTCTACCTGAGGGTTCGAGACAGATGTCACATGACCCAAGTCACCTGAAGAACAAGACAAGCATGAGATCTGCTATTAATGACACCGTGCAATGGCTATTTTGCCACGTTAAAATTAAAGTTTAAATCTGGACAGTAATGTCAGACTGAAAGATACCTATTTTATACACAACTCCTGAGGCGGGATTTTCGTCATCATCATCTTCGCTTTCTCCCTCTCCACCAGCGCTAGAACTGGGTCGACGGCATATGAAAATATTACCTGAAAGGTGTGGAAATTTTACCACTTGCCAATCATAAAGTCGTCATTTTTAGAACGGGCGGTAGAGCCGCTCGCAAAACAACGAACGTTTCAAAGCTCACTGGGTTTGATGTCAAGATGCACCAGGCCTGAGCTGTGGATGTATTTGAGCCCCATGGAGACCTGTAGTAGAAGATCTCTTAGTTCTGGCACACGGAAATATTCGCCCTGCTCTCCCTTTTCAGTTATAGCATCATGAACGCTCCCACCTATAAAAATACAACATATGTTTCTTCACAAAAGGAAATGGGTCAATCACACAGAGGTCAAACGAATAACAGTCAACTTAAGGACAAAGAAACTGAAGCCAAAAGCACCAATAAAATCAATACATAGTCAACCACACATCTCCATGTAGTTTAGTGATCTTCTGCCCTACCATCGCAGTACTCGTTTTGTATTATCATGTGGTCATCCTCAGCCCATGCAGAGTAATATCGAACGACATGAGGGTGATGTCCCAGCACGGCGTGGGCGTACACTTCCTTTAAGGCCAGCTGCCTGAAAAAACACAGTATTTTTAAAACCTAGAAACATCCAAATAGCATTCCACATTCCTTTACTAGTCAAGTGGTGACCCGTACTCGGAATTTGTCCTGAGCATTTTGTCACAATTCACAGGAATTTGTCACACACCCAGAGCATAAATAAGACCGTTCGTTCTAACAAGTGTAAATTGTTTGGAATTTGAAAGAGAGAATGTTAAAAGTGGCCTCATTATGATGCATCGTGTGGTTGGCGGTGCTAACTCACTCATTGGCAGAGCCTGCAATCGGCCTGCGCGAGCGCTTGATGGCGTACATGCAACCATCCAGCCTCTTCACACATCGATACACGGCACCAAACTCACCCACGCCAATGCAGCCCAGTTCTAGAAACTCACTCTCATAACGCGACAGCATGCGGGCTGGCACTGCTGGCCTCTGAGGACCGACAGATGGGAGACCGTATGAGACAGAACAGAGATTTGCCAAAGCTTTATGTGGGATTAAAGTATTGCTTGAAATCTACTACACTAAAAAAAACATGTTGGAAATGAAAGTCTTTTGGCTGCTTTTTCGAGACCATACCTTTGATGGAAGGTAAAAAAATTCATCCTCTGAGGAGTTCTGAGATTCTTTAGATCTGTTGACATACAGATACTTAATACAAGCAAACGCAGGCATTCACAAATGGTCCACTCGCTAATAGTCGTGTTACCTTTGTACATCATCCTCATCATCATCATCACTCCTTTGGCTCTTCCTCTTAAGGCGCTCACGGTTCCTGTGGACCGTGTCTGGCGTGAAGGGGTTAATGTTCACTGAGGGTACACGATTAAATGCAGTCGTCAGGCAATGTAACCTCTGACTGCGACACGGCTTGCTGCTTGAGCAGGGCAGGGTTGATTTAGACAGTAAACTCTGTAGGGTTAAGAAGTTTAATGTAATCGACGGTAAAAATATGTACTTTATTTAAATGCATTCGTAATTTCAAAGCACGCTGCCCCAAAACCACATCAGTGAAGAAGGATTACTAGGTTTGAAATGTGCTGCTATCTCACCTTTGGTGTACTGGGCGAGTCACACAGCCGGAGTTTTTTCCAGGCAGCATAAGGTATAGGAGAGGTGGGAATAGATGGGGAAACCGTGACACTCCTGGCCCGGTGACGCTGCCCCTGGGGTGTTTGACAGACGGCTGAGGGGCTTCTGACCGGAACACTTCTGTGCGCCCATTCATCAAAACTATTATCGCTGCTGTCGTCCTCACCACTGCTGGAGAAGTTCAGATGTTGCTGCACTGCCTTCACAGAGGCCATTTCAAGCCACTGCAGTCGGGAAAATAAACAGTTCAAAGACACAAATTCACTATTATTCTTAGGAAAAAAAAAGGCTCAAAAAGGCAGCTGTATTACTGTCCATAAGTGATTCCACTAGTGCTGTGGTTTGGTTACATGTTGACAACCACGTTGTTATTTAAGGGCATTCCATATTAATGTTTTTAGTTTCAGGGATCCAAAATTCATTGTGGGTAGCTTGAGCAAAGCATGCATGAATTCTGCCAAAATTTACCTTAAGATCGATTCTATGATCTTAATATGCTGTTTCGAACACAATACACACAATTGTAACTTACCCGGAGATGTCCTAGTTTGCCAACACGCATGAACTTGGCGCTTGAGCGCTAATGAGGTTTTTTAAAGATGGGCGGGGTGACGCTGCCCTTAATTGACTCTGCTAACCATTGGACCTCTATAAAACAATAAAACATACAATATCTTCATTTATTTAGATACAATAAACATAAACACAAACATGACTTTTTATATTAGAGTATTACGCACTCAGGCAACGTCATACCGTGTATGACTATTTATTTTTCGGGTGGGAGACGGTCGATCACAAGCGACGCTTTTACACCACGTGAGCGGAAGCGCGTGACGTCATCACAACACCGTACGCCCGTGCAGCGTCTGTTGCCCCGTCTCGATCGCTACGTTTTGGGAGGCTTTGCGTTGCGACCGCTATGCTCAGTTTCACGCTCTGACCGACCCCGGTGCGACGCCTGCGTTATTTTCCTCGATAGCAAGTATCGACAAGCACAATGGTGGAGCAGTCGGATCGCGCTCCGCTACTGGACTGGGAGGAGATCCCCCCAGCCGAACCTGTCCCGTCGGTTCCGTTAGCGGAGACAGAGGAGTCACAGCAGTCCGGTTTGTCGGATTACCCGGCTCAGGGCGGTGTAGGGGCCGATATCCCGCGGAGCACCAGCCCGGCGAAAACGAGTAGCGTAACAGCTGTTATAGGTGATGGTGCACATTCGCCCCGTAAACACGGCGGCCCCGGGGGAGACGCGTCTGCTTCCGACGAGGAAGGAGACTGCGCCTTCCACGGGCTGTCTGTGAGAGACCGAAGAGTCGCCGAATGGGAGGAAAAAGATCAAATTGTTGCCGTTTTTGTGGTGACTTTCGACACGAGATCGGGTGAGGTTTCATCAATCAAAATGCAGCGGTTTTAAAATACGGCGGCCGGTGTAATATGACGTGGTAATGTGTGTGACAGATGCACGCTCATTTTCATTATAGGGGATAATGTTAGTGTACTGTCACGCGAGAAAATGAATGTAGTGAGAGTTGTGTAGGTCATACTGTACTCTACTTCCTCATTTAGGAGTTCAGCTGAGACAAGCGTTTGGAAACTTTCTGCTGCTTGTGTTGAAAGCATTTAAATGAAACCTGGTGTGACAGTTTCGCAGTTGTTTACATAGGCCCTCTTTGTGTATTTTACAGGTAATATGATAGAATGGTGCCTGCCTCAGGATGTCGACTTGGAGGGTGTTGAATTCAAGGCTATGGCCAGTGGCTCCCATCGTATTGCAAGTGACTTCATGTGGGGATCTTATATATTCTGTATACATTCATGTATATGTACTTTGTGCGTATGTATATGTATATTAACTGTATACATTCAGTAGAAATGTAAATGTCTCTGTCTGCAGATATTTTCGTAAAGGCTCCTACTTTGGACTCGCATGCTTTGCCAACATGCCAGTAGAGAGTGAGCTGGAACGAGGGGCTCGGATGAAATCTGTAGGGATTTTGTCTCCTTCTTACACACTACTGTACCGTTACATGCACTTCCTGGAGAACCAGGTCCGGTGAGTGTCTACCTGCCTCACATTCAACACTTATGGCTGTTTCTGTTGTAAGACTTCGAAGTAATCTATTAAACACAAGCTCCGACAAGCATTGTGACGTCACATGACGCTTATTTGACTATTCATCTGTTCATTGGTGAGATATGCATTGTGCTAAAACCGCAATACAAAGAGAGATGACAAAATGCATCCTGCATCAACGGTTTACAATATAAAAAATATAAACAATTGCGCAACGAATAAGCAGTTGTTGTTATATTACGTGCGTTTTGAGTCCAGTGTTTGCATCCTATGGAGCAACTTCCTGTTAAGCGAACTGCTAAAGTTTGAACTTAAGTTTCTATATGCGTTCTCGCAGGCACCAGCTGCAATGTCCCGGCCAGTACTCTCCACTGGAAGCTTTTTATGAGGATAAGAAGGCAGTGTTGCCCCCAGGAGGGAATGGTCTGGTTACGGCCTGCCCGACCAGTGCTCTTACCACAATGGTTAATCGCTGTATGCATCCAGAGATGAAGGTTCGAACCCAGGGTCTTATGTCACTATATATATATATATACGGCTATACTATATATATGGTGTTATTACATAACTCTATACATTCTGAAGGAAACTAAGTCACGGCACTCAGGAAATGTCATGTTAGTGATTAACCAGCGTACATTACCTCTGCATCTCAGCAGTGTATGCTATGGAAACTAGGAAAAAGAGAACTATTGTGCTATAAAGATGGCTGGATGCAAACCACAAGGTCCTCTATTGTCAAGAGGAATGTCAGATGAGGACATACACTTGTTGAAATATGTGCTGTGTTATACTTGAGTTCAGAACTAGACTTGTCTTGGTTTTCTCAATCCGTGTGTGTGTGTGTGTATGTGTGGTTTGTGGACTGTGTCTTTACATTCAGTCAGTAAAATTCCAAAATTCCAGGAATTTTGGAACCCTAATGGGAATTTATCTGAATGTAGGGGAATTATGGCACAAAGATGAATACTGTGAATACTATCTCAGGGAAGCAAATAGGTCTATATTTGTGTTTTTATGTGATCTAGTTTTTCCAGTTAATTTCCACAAAGTTTTAACTTGGAATATTTCCAAAATTACCAAGTTTTGCAACCATGTTAGTCAGTGAACTGCCTCAATACAGCTTGCCAGTTTTGATCTTTTCTCTCCTCCTATCAGATTACACACCCGGCGGGCTGCATGTCTCAGTTCATCCGGTTCTTTGGAGAGCAGATCATGGTGCTGTGGAAGTTTGCTTTGCTCAGGAAACGCATCCTCATTTTCTCTCCTCCCCCTGTCGGTGTGGTCTGCTATCGAGGTGAGAGTGGAAATCCACTTACAAGCACATTAACACATGACTGCATCACCTGTCTGCACACCTTTCATTAGCAGATTGAAGATAGCTTGCCAACCCAATCATAAAGATCATGTTACAATGCATTTGTCCTTTTCTTAGCATTGTCATTAATTAATTTCACTAATCTGTCATTTAAATAATTAAAGATTAATCGTATTATTGTTAATCTGTATTTTAACTCATCCCTTGTTTTGACATTTAGTTTACTGTTGCTGCTGTCTTGCTAATGTGTCTATTCCTGGGATGGGCGTGTCTGTTCCGGAGCTCCGCCCCTTCTTCTACATCAACGTCGCTGACATCGCAGCTCTTGAGTCCGAACTGTCTTATGTGGCTTGTAAGTGTTGCAGTTGAGAGAAGGATTTAAACTGGAGGAACGATACATTGGACCAGTGGGAACAATAGATGTTTAAGTATATTAAAGTCCAGAATGAATCTAGAATCTAGAGGTTCTGAATAATAAATGCCATAAATGGCTTCAAACCCCTTTATTTTCATTGTTACTGTAATGAGCCCTATAATGAAACTTAAAATGAGAAAATAACAGTTTCGGGGGTTCTCAGGTACGACAGAGAAGATCTTTGAGGAAAAGAAGGACTTATATGATGTCTACATTGACAACCAGAATGTGAAGACACACAGAGAAAGTCTTCAGCCTCTACTCAGACTGAACAGTGCAGACAGAGAGAAGTACCGCAAGCTCTGTGAACAGAGGTACACCAGCCTTTAAATCAGCATGGCTTTTATAAGATAAATCAGTGGAAAAAATAAGAAGGAAATCTAAGTCTTTATTAGATAACAGTATTGCAGTCAAATGGACGGAAACATTATCTAATACAATTTGTAAGCAATGGTAGAGCACGGGATTGTTTTATTTTTTTCAATGTATCGACTGTTATCTGTGCACCTGTGCAAAGAGTGTTGAATTATTAGTTTTGTTTTGTTTTTAAATGAGAGTTTATACAACAAGCTAACTAATGGCAGATCATTAGTTTTATTTTGCATTTATTTAAAATACATGTAAATATATATATATATATATATAAAATTATATTTAATAACGGTTGATTTAATTTTCTGTAATTGTGTAAAATTTCATTTTTGGTCATAAATGTTTGGCTGTCAAGTGTTGTGAGAAGGTTTCATACTCTTAATGGAGATATTTGCCTGGTAAGATAATGATGATGATGGAAGATGTTTCTGTTCTCGCAGGCAGCTGCTGCTGTACTCTCAGGAAGTGGAGGGAGATTGCACATCTAATGAAGAGGACCTCTTCATCCTGTGAGTGCTAGAATTAACACACATCAGCTCTTTCACTTCTTAAATATCGAGACCAGTAAGTATCATCGAAAGGAAATCTGTCCCTCTCCACGTGACCCAGGTTCTTCATGGAGCAGAATAACAGAATCTTCCAGACCCTGTCGGAGGTGGCAGGAAGTGCTGACTCTACCCTGACCGCTGAACACATGAGAGCCATGGGGCTGGACCCTCAGGGTGACCGCGGCTTTCTCGTGGACCTGCTGGAAGTCTACGGCATCGATGTCATGCTGGTTATCGACAACCCCTGCTGCCCGTAAGACTCTGTCTTTCTGTCTCTCTTTGGAGCCCATTTGCAGTTTAGGGCTGCCCAACACACTGCCTGATCGCCTGCTCTGTTTTCTCTCTCTCTCCTTGGCTTGGCTGTCTCAGGAGCCATTCTTGACCCTTCTGGATGACGCTGTCACTGCCAACACCATCACACCGTCTGGAGGCTTTTTGTGCACCACCAATTCAATGACGTCTTTCTGCTTGTCTGTCTGTCCGTCTGTGTGACTGCCACCCTTTCAGCCATCTTGGAGTTCTTCTTAACTTTGCCTAAAGCTTGCATCCAAATTGTGATGAAACTGATCTCTGTGCCTCTTTCTACTGCTTCTCAATGTGTGGTCTTCAGTTGTGACTTTGTTATTCTAGCCAGTGCTGTCATGGGGAACTGATGTGACATCCACAGTGGAGATAAATCTGCTACCAACGGATGCCAGAGAACAAGTGAACCCTCAGTCCCTCAAAGGAGCAGCTCTCAAACCTGGACTGACCGGTTTTTTTGCTGGTAACAAAGGTTTGAAAAAGTCTGCCTTGTATTTCTAACAATTTTATGGTTGTTGTATTACTACCGTGCTGGGGAGGAATCTCTGCCACGTTTTCTAAACATACTCGTGTACGTTTAGCCATGTCGTTTAAAAAAAACAATCAGCCATTTGTCTGTTTTTCCTCTTTTTCTTCTACAATGAGGTTTGTTTTTGATCTGTCATACATGGACCAAGACACTTAGTTGTGGTTCTTAACAAGCTGTATTTTAGTACAGCTTGTTTGCGGGTTGTTTACTGATCTATGTGAATGGAAACCAATCAGCATTGTAAAACTTCTCAGTCCGTTTCATTTCAGCTGATGGCTGTGACTGAACTCTATCAGTGAAAACACATTTATTGTTTATCATAACCATCATCATATACACCTACTGAATGAGTTCCGTAGTAGTAAAAACTGATGTAAGCATAAAACCGATTCACTGCTGGACAAGCCTTTATTCACTCTCACTCCTGGTACTGAATGTAAATGAAACATTTTAAATGCACATGTGATGCAGACAGGCACAAAAATGTGATTTTCAGCTTTGCGAGTCATTCAATTTGCTCTAAAGTAATGAATGTGATTCTTTTCCGTCTTACATCTCAGTTACTTGTTAAAGACATAACCTGATTATGTGAATATGTATATTTTTAGTTTTTATTTAAATGTATTGGGGTTGATCAATAGGCTGTTTGATTGTATTGTGGGTTTGTGTGTGTTTCTGGAGCTCTTGCTTGGCTCCAAACTGTGAAGACCTAAACTGGATGCTTAACACTGTTGAAATGATACACAGAGCTGTATTAATTTAGGTGAAATATTATATTTGAAAAGTATTTAACTCTTTCTGTTTACATTTCATTTGATATCCATTGTTGACAAACCTGTTGACAAGGTCATCTATAGTAAGGGATTACAAATCACTTATGTTTTACGATTGAGTGCTGGCACTCAGGTCTGGCACAGTTTAATGAAGATAAAAGCTCATTAAATGACTATAAACGCAATATTACATTTAATTAACAGTATATAATACCATATTGCTTAACACCCGGCTGATTTCAAGTATGTAATTAAATGCCACTTTTTTTGTATATTTCGTATCTTTCAGAGAAATTATGAAATTTCCACTGTATTACAAATCTTACACACAGTCCTCTTGTAGGATAAAGGCTGGTTGTTTATTGTCCTCAAGTAAAAGAATGGAGAACATATAATTAACAGCCATGTAACATAATATTGTACAGGTTGAATTGTCTCGTATTGTGTATTTAGATTTGTTTTTGTGGGTTATGTAGGTGTTACGCCCAATCTGTATCACAACAACAGGCTAAATGAATGTTGGGTTTTACTCCACTAGTATCACAGATCACCAGTGTAATGCCTCTGTCTTACACACTACCCACACACTTAAACTAACAGCATGTGTCTGTTGTTTTAAAGCCAGTGATTCTTATTCACTGCCATTTTGAAATAAACGGTTCCTTCTTTTCTATCACATATTGCGTTTGTGTAATGGTGTACAAGGAGTCAGAATCTAAATTAATCAGATTAACAAAGATGGACAACACATGGAAATTAAACCTACAAACTAAGGCATGCACATGAGACAGATCATTTATTTTTGGTCTTTATCTGGACAATTACAACAATGTCATATTTTCAGTGTTCTTAAGCAGGTTCTAGTACAAGTAGAACCTTCTATTAGAACCTTTATATCCACTCAATGTAAACCAGTCTGTATTTTAGGAAGTTAAGGGAACTGCTTGGTTCCTCATCCACTGTTAAAAACCTTCATTCTCTCAGTTACATGTGCTGCTGTGTCAGATAAAATCATAAACATTACAGTTACTTTGACAAATAACAAATTTCATTAAGGTACAAAGGATATAGTTGAACCCCTTACAACACCTTTAAGTTCATTTGACGTCACTGTGTGATCCAGTTTCTCTCTTGTAGTATTAAAAACAGGACTGAGAGCCTTAATCTCAAAGGATAAGCAGTGTTTATACTGTCCACACATTTACATAACCAACATCACAGGGCTGTCCTCAGTGAGCCTGTGCGAGCTGCTCTTTGCGCTCTGCACTGCAAAAGAACCTCAGTTTCCGTGGCAACAGTCTCACTTCCACAGACATGGCCTCATATTCCTCATTGTCGATGTCGTAAAAGCCAGCGCCCTCCTGAGGGCAGGAGAAGAATGGCAACAGATGAAACCAACTGTATGACAGCACAGACCTAAGAAAGGCTACTGTATAACATATACAAGTAGTTATTTATCGTCTGTTAGAAGCAACCTCTGTAAACAGGAATTCACTTAAAATTCTGACCTGGGGAAAACTGAGAAAAGTAGCACTGGCTTCCAGCTGCAAAGCATTTTCTATAGGCTGTTTTGAATCCACAGCTTTCTTGGTTCTGCACAACATACATCATTCATTCTTGAGGGAGAAATTCTATTAACAAATTCATTGGTTTAAATACATGTTGATTCTGATATTATGATTCATTATAATACTTTATCTTATATATATATATAAAACAAAAGACAATTTTGATGGTTCGTATAGTGTATAGTGTTTCTTTCACAAGCACACGAGGTCATGTGACACTCACCCCTCTGTGATGAACTGGCCCACAGTGAGGCTGTCTGGCTCTAGAGTTATCAGCATGGAATCATCCACACGCTGAAGAGACAACATTTGAAAAACATTTACACAACATTCTCTTCATGAACCACTACAGTCTGTGTTTCACATGACTCACTTTTTTAACAGGGTTCTCGTTGTGCGTGTTAACTGACAGCTCCACTGTGGATATCTCCTTGTTCTCCCATCGCTCTGGCTCTGGATCTTTTGGGGGCTCTGCCAATACAACAGGAAATGACACGTGAGATTTTTACCTATGAGATATTCACAGATGCACTCAAGGTATCTTGCTCTGATTCATCTTATTGTCTAGCAGCAAGTACTAACAAAGCTCTGAGACATGATCAGAGTAACAGTATTCAGTATTCATTTTAGAAATATGCTAAAACATATTGAGAACACACCCTCTACTGGAGGGTTCCAGTAGTTCTTGAGTCTGCGGTGAATGCGGTAGAGAAGGCCGGGCCGGGCTGGTTTCTCAGCGGGTAGGTCAGGTGGTCGTGGTACAGGGCCCAGATAAGACAGAGAGGCTTGGTGAATCTGTGGCCACTCCTGTGGGGGAGGGGACATCTGTTACTGGTGTATATTATTTACTAATTACATATGTACATATGTATGTATGTGTCTATCTTCATGGTAATGAAGCGTTATTTATTGTGTACACTTACCTTAAGTGTACTGAACCAGTGTGCTGCCCTTGTTTTTAAAGGTCCAAGATACCAATATCTTGACAAAAGTGAGAGAAAATTTGATTTTCGATGAGGAAAAATGCACCTTCATATTTGTATTTACATTTATGCCGTGAATACAAAACATGGCAGCGTACTTGCTAATGTTAGAAGCGACGTCTCTAAACGCACCCCATCGCAATCCTGTCAGAGCAAACACTGGCTGCTCCTTCTCACTCTGAGAACAGAGTTACACAATCAACACTGTGTGATTTTAAAAAAAAATCAAAAATACTTCTTCAAAAACTCACTTTTATCTGCAGAACATCCAGTGGGACAGTTTCCCCTTTCAGAATTGACAGGGTTGCTGAGGTAATGTGCCTGGAAACCAGGAAAAACATCCAATTACAAAAAACAAATATGTGAGTGAAGATTCATCTATAAGAAGGTTTCTTACATGAGTACTTACTGTACTTTGTTGTCAGAAACTAAATGCAGACTCTCACTAAGAGAGTTTTTGGAACCCAGAGGAATGTAGCCGATTGGTATTTTACTGAAGGTCTCCTGTGATTAAAGTGACAAATTCAGAAGACAATGAAATTCGGCACATAACGTAAAGACCAAGAACCGACATATTATAAGAACATACCTCATCATCTCTGCGCAGCAGGCCAGTTATCACCTATGTGAAACACAACATGTAAAGACAATTGAATAACGCTCACAGCAGTCAGAAATGACCAGAAATACATTTACAGTTATTTGTGTACCTCTTGTAATGTTCCATCACCGCCAGCAATAATCAGCATATCTGTTTGCTCCATCAGTTCCATTAGCTTTTTTCCCTGCCCTTCATAATCAGTCTGTTGCAGATTGATTAGACAACCCCAAGATAATTAAATTCATTAATATTACAATTATAACATTTATATACAAACGAAAATGTACCAAGACCCCAAAGCTTAAATCATAACGTATGATACCTTCACAATTTTAATCTCCACACCAGCCAAGTGTAAAATGGGAGCTGCATTCTTCTCAAACAAATTATTTGCTTTCCTGCAGAAAACATCAACATAAATGTTTGTTTTGGCATAACAGCACAAACAATTTGACATATCTAATGATCAACTCAAAAAAGGAGCGTCACTGATTTTTATTACCCTCTGCAGGCAGCAGGATTCAGAATAACTGTGGCTTTCTTCAGAGTCTCCTGAGGTCCAATTATTTGTTGCCCAAACTCCTGTGAAACCAACACATATAATACAGTTCACAACAAATAAACATTGTAGTTTTGAGCACAGTTTACATATGACACATATGGCATACATGATAAGTCGTGATTTTAAAAGTCGATATTAATATCGACTTTTTAAATATCGATTTTAGAAGTCGATATTAAATACGCCTCACCCTGGCCTCTAAACACGCCTCCCGTCGCAGCACACTATCACTGTGGGGGGAAAACAATAACGAATCACTACAGAAAGTACGTTAATTTTGTATCTATGTATCACTTCAGGTAAAAGTGACAAGACAGTAGAGATAATAATCATACAAACCAGTGCTTCCCATACATCCAGTGTCCCCCATATGACAGCAGACACACAGCAAATGTGGACTTCTTCCAGTGATTCCGCAGAGTGCGAAAAACTTTCACCACACGAGCCATTATTGTATGAAATCCGCTTTCTAGATGGCCCACTGTGTGTACAAAACAAGTCCGACTATAACCCGAATCTCATTTAAAGCTACACGTAGGTTTTACCGTTGACTTTCCATTGCTCTTCCAAAGCATGACCGGTGCAACAAGAAATTCTGTCCCCCTAGAACATAAAGCAGCGAGACCGTCCCGCATGTTAAAGAACTGTCATCACAATGAAAGTTAATAAAAGATAAAATAATTGATATAATTCTCTGCTTTAATTTTATTGTTTTATTGATGATATTGTTGTTGATGGAATATTTTTGTTCATGTTTTCTGGCTCTACTGTACACAGTGGGACTTAATTAGGAGACGGACCGATTCCAAAGCATGCGCTGTAGCGTATAAACAATTCAACGCTGACATGACAGCGTCACATGCGCTTGTGTGGGAAATATTGCTTTAAATAATAAGGTTATGAATTTACATTACATACAATACATTGCAGATATTTGAAGGAAGAATCCCAATAATACCTTTGTAAACCTTTGCTTAGTAAACCAAACGTCTCGAACTGTCAGCAGAGACTGAATATTAATTGTCGCGCTGGTGTGACGGACGGCTATGGAGGTTGAGGATTTCGTTTCCAAGACGCTTGAGCTCCTGCAGGAGGAGAGAGAAGCGGAGTTAGACGAAGCACGGTAAAGGCAGATTTACGTTAGGATAAGCGTTTGTTCATAAAATGGATTTCACTATGAATAACTTTTGATATTGATGTATTTTCAGGACATGGCAGGAGAATGTGTCTCTCAAGAATCTACAGCAAAAAGGAGTGTGTCTGATAAAACTTCAGGTCCGTAGCCAGCACACCGGCATGTACGGGAGACTTTTAGTAGTTTTCGAACCTAGGAAAAGTATAGGGCTCTCGGTTCTTCCCAGCAACACCTTTGGGCCTGGTAAGACACCATTCATTTAACAATCTTATCCATTTAGGGGTCTTGCTGTAGGCTTCTTCACGCAGATGAGGCCCAGCAGTGTTTATAATTATTACAGCAGTTAATTGTCATTTTGGCCCATTAACTCATTATGTTAAGAGACACGCCAGATTTAACATTATTGTGCTCCTCTTTTCTAGGTGATATTGTAGGTTTGTATCCGTCAGAGGGGCAGAGTCAGCCATCTCAGTTGGGTTCAGGTGTGGTGACACGTGTTACTCAGACGTCCCTGACAGTGGCTTTTGATGACACACAAGATGGAATTAACTTGGATAGAGATGGACTCTACAATCTGATGAAGTTGGCAAATGATGTGACGTACAGACGGCTCACAAAGTATGTGCAGATATCAGTTCTTATTTACTTCCTGATTTCTTACCGAATCCAGTATATGTGCTACATTAACAGTTTTCCCACTCAGTTGATTGCATGTGTTATGATGTAGACCCAGCTAGCAATCTTAGGTTGTAAGAATGTTTCCCTAACATTTCCATTATGTAAACAAAAAACGTTCTTGGAAAGTTAAAAACGTCCAGTTTTGTAGACATTGTATCAAACATTCAACTTGCTTATAAAAATTCAAAAATTCAGTTTTTTATTCTGTAACATTTTTAAATGTTCCACTGACTACTTAAGAATACCATTTTTGAAATGATATATAAAGTTAGAAAAGATTCCGTGAACATTACTGCAAGAACGTTTTTAATAACTTTGACAGAACTTATAGAGGAAGCCAATGTTCTGAGAACGTTCCCTGTGAGCTGGGGAGTTGACTTTGATTTTGGCTTTGGTGTGTTATCTCCCTGCAGTGCCTTAAAATCTTTGAATGGATACAGCAATGGTCCTGCATCTTCCCTCATCAGTGTCCTGTTTGGTTACTCAGAGCCGGGGACAACATCGCATCAGCGTGAGCAAATACACAGAGTGACATATGTTGACTTCTGAGTGTAGATGAATCAGCACATTTGTATTAGAACGTCTGTTATTTAACTATTGCAGGTGAGCTGGAGTTTAACAACACTGGGTTAGATCATTCTCAGAAGGAGGCTGTGACCTTTGCAATGTCTCAGAAAGATCTCGCAATCATACACGGACCACCAGGGACTGGCAAAACCACAACTGTGGTTGAAGTAATACTGCAGGCAGTGAAACAAGAACAGAAGGTATGCACGTATTATTAAGACCTCACATCCTGAGAAGATATGCTGAGAATGAGTAAATGATGCTCACATGTGCTAAACATCTAGGTAACTAGGTAAATGTTAACAGGTTCTTTGCTGTGCTCCTTCTAACGTGGCTGTCGATAACTTGGTGGAGCGTCTGGCGAAGAGCAAAGTCAAGGTCTTGAGATTGGGTCACCCAGCCCGTCTGCTGGAGTCCATTCAGAAGCACTCACTGGATGCTGTGCTTGCTCACAGCGACAACACCAATATCATCTCTGATATCCGAAAGGACATGGACAAAGCTTTTGTAAGATTCTCATCTCTTGTCATTGATTTAAATTGCTTTTAACTGATGTGCAGTGGCCTTATAAAGTGTTTGGACACTTTATAATCCACAGTCAAAGAACAATGGAATTGCATTAGATAAACATTAAATAAAGTTGCATGTTTTGGCACATTTTTAGGGAATACCTTTCATTAAATTAAAGTTAATGAAGAAAACATAGACAAAATGTATCTGAACACTTTATGCTTGCTATAAAAGGGGCGTTTCGAGAAATGCTTTGAGAAAATGTCTCGCATCATTTGTTAGCCACTTGGTGTGAAATTGTACCTAATGCAGTTACATTTAAACAATGTGGTGTATGCCATAGCTGTCCACATACTTTCTGTGACTATTATGTCTGTCAAGTTGATTTCTGACAGTGCATACCTTCTCTTACACTACACATAGGAAGCCACTGTACACTGTATATGTTAATAATACAGCCAGATTTGAAAAAAATGATTGTATTGATATAGAATGAAATGAAGAAGGCCCGGGACAAAGGCCAACGGAGCAACCTGAGGCGAGAGCTCGGGGAACTGCGTCGAGAGCTGAGATCCAGAGAGGCGACGGCTATCACCCAGATCCTGAAAAGAGCAGATGTTATTCTAGCAACTAACACTGGTAAGGAAACATGCGTCAGTGAACATCCTGCTTTATTTCTGGAAGTGTGTATTTGTTTACCCATGATGTAAATGCCGTGGCCTCCGTAAGTATTGTAAGAATAAAGGAAAAATTGGGGAAATGATTAAATTAATGATTAAAATGATTAATGATTAAAAGATAAATATGAGGCTAAAGTACAGAATGTCACGTTTTGTGTTTTAGTTGTTTAAACACAAAAACATTTGACCGCTTTAGAAGGACAGCAGAGTTTTATCCCTGTATCTAATGCGAGTCTAAGTTTTGAGACTCACTGTTGTGTGCAGCAGTGACCAGCTGTGTCCTGTTGCATTATACACATTCAAAGCAAGAAATGGGGGTATCAATTCTGTCCATTGCTTCTGCAGTCTAAGTCTTGCGTTCAGTGAGAACACACATAAGCCAAGATGAGAGCACTGATTCTGGAAAAAAAACAACTGAAAAATGTACAAAAATATGACATTCTTTACATTTGATTCATAGTCATCTTTTAATAATAAATGATTTTGTGACTCCACAACAAACAGAGCGATGATTCTCTGTACTGTCTCAATACTTACAGAGGCCACTGTATGTGTGATTTGTTTTCTGCAGGAGCTTCTGATGATGGGCCTCTGAAACATCTACCTAATGATCATTTTGACATGGTGGTGATAGACGAGTGCGCTCAGGCGCTGGAGAGCAGCTGTTGGATCGCTCTGCTCAAAGCACGCAAGTGTATACTGGCTGGAGATTACAAACAGCTGCCACCCACCATCAAATCACAGAGGTATGAAAGACAAGAGAAAGATATCCTGTGATCGTGAATTATTTCGTTTATGCTGTTCTTGATAAGCTTTGGCTTTGTCTTATATAACTTCTTAATTTAGGTTTGTTTTTCTAACATAAACAGTTATTGAGCAAGTACATAACGCATCAGTGTTTAAAAACGCTTTCCTTATATCTTTATTCACAATGGTAAGCTTATAGTAACTAATAATAATTTGAGCTGTCAGGTCCGATTTTGCGGGTAATGTCAGTTTGACTTCAACATGAGTAATAAGTACAAACAATAACTTGCAGTTTTATGTTTCAACCAGAGATGGCGATAGAGAGGCAAACGTTTCAGATTGCAGCTTTAAAGCTAAAGTGTGTCATTTTTGCACCACCAAACTGAACTGTAAAAATAATGATTGTCAGACAGGTTTCCTAAACACATCCACCATCTGCCATTGGTCAAACAACCAGTTGTTGTCTCTGCGTATAATATCCAAAGAATTCACTTCAGCTTGAGCTTTATTTTATAATGCTTTTCTACAAGTCACATGAATGTTTAATAGAAAACATATTACCATAATAACAGAAGTTATTTTCTCTTTCAGTGCTGCATCTAAAGGCTTGTCTGTGAGTTTAATGGAGAGGCTGATTAAAAAATACGGAGACTCTGTGGTTCGTATGCTGACCACCCAGTATCGCATGAACAGCGACATCATGCAGTGGGCTTCAGAGCAGATGTATCAAGGCAGATTGATCGCACACCCTTCAGTGCAAAAACACTTACTGAGGTGAAAAACAACGTCTTTATGGCCGTGTACACTTCATACGTTTATATTCATTTGCTTATGTGGTCCAGTCTGTTGTATTCCAAACTGATTGTATTCCGAACAGAGACCTGCCCGGCATTGTTGATGTTGAGGAAACCAGAACTCCCCTTCTGCTCATTGACACAGCAGGCTGTGGTCTTAATGAGATGGAAGACACAGATGAGCAGTCCAAGGGCAATCAAGGTTGGTATTCAATCCAAACACGACCCAAATGACACGCATGTCATATGCAAAGGTTTAAACTTACATACTGATTGCTGTGCCACTAAATGAAGTGTAATTCATAATACTGTAGTGTTTGATTAGGATATGAAGTGCCTTCTGAATTTGGTCTTCATTCTATAATCATTTTGTGTATATCACTGTGTACTCTATAACCTCACAGGAGAAGTAGACATTGTGGCTCTTCATGTTAAAGCGCTCACCGAGGCTGGAGTTCAAGTAAAAGATATTGCGATTATTGCCCCCTATAATCTCCAGGTGAGAAGCTTTTTAAAGCATTTACTAATGTGCAAACAAGCTTGTAATACAGTATTGTAAGTAAATTTACCTTTTCAATATAATTTAAATACGAGAAGCTCTTAGAATTTGGTATATCTCCATTTTGCTGTGGTGACAGGATGCCATTTGAATAATTTAAAGCTTTGGTCTGTTTCAGGTGGATCTGCTGAGAGAGAAACTGTCCCAGAAGCATCCAGAGCTGGAGATTAAGTCTGTTGATGGTTTCCAGGGCAGAGAGAAAGAGGCAGTGGTGTTGTCATTGGTCAGATCCAACCGAAAGGGTACGACAGCATTTGTATGCTAAGTGAATGACTATTTGTCTGCATATGTGCATCGTCTTTACACAACGTGATGTTTAAGCGAATGCTTGTGAAATTAATCGTGTTGCATACACCCTAAAGGTGAAGTTGGATTTCTTGCTGAAGACAGACGAATCAATGTGGCCGTGACCCGTGCCAGACGGCAGCTCACGGTAGTGTGTGATTCTCAGACTGTTCGAAACCACGACTTCCTCAAATCTTTAGTGGACTATATGACTGAACACGGGGACGTTCGAACCGCCTTTGAGTACCTAGAAGACTGTGTGCCACAGAATTACACCCGCGACGGTAAAGACACCAAAGATGATACTTCTACAAAACAAAGGCCCAAGAATCACGACAAGAAGGCAGAGCGAGAACAAAAGACACATGCTAACAACAAAGGAAAAAGAGAGACCGGTGTTCAGCCCAGTCAACAAAAACAAAACAAAACCACCAGTTCACCCCATCCTAAGCCCAGAGATGCGGATCAGACCCAAAATAAAAGACAGGAGATAAAGGAGCAGTTGCTAAACTTCCTGAAGGACCAACGCAAGAAAGAACTACAGTTTTCTTCTTCACTTAATTCCCACGAGCGCCTGCTGGTCCACGAGCTCTCTGAGGAAATGGGATTGAAGCACGAAAGCCAGGGAGAAGGAAAGAACCGCCACATCACCGTCTCCCGGCAACCGCCAGGCCCGCAGAACACTGAGGAGCCAGAGCACCAAACGTCCATTGCGACTGCGAGCGCTGCGGTGGAGCTGCAAGGAGAGAAAGCGCAGAAGGAAACCTCACAGTCGGCCGTTGATCTGAAAAGCCTGCATCTGGAGCGCATGCGCAGAGAGATGGAGAAACGAGAGGAGAAGAAACAGCAAAAACAGCAGAGCTTGAGATCAGAGGCAGATGTGCAGGGCGGTAAAGGCCTGTCAGTTAAGAAATCAAAGAGCACAACCAAAAGTATGTGACCGCTCTCCTATTTCTGTCGTACACCTCAGTCGCTGTTCTTCAACACTTGCGTGTTTTTTCACAGGAAACACTAAGATGAAAGCAGGAGCTGTGGATATCGCCGCAGTCGCTACAGCGGATGATGATTTTGATGCTCTCGTTGACGCTGTGGTCAAGGCTGACAGTGTGTGTGCTTTTGTCAAATGTAAAGCCAGCGTCCTCACGCTAGGTCAGCTCTGTCGCCACTGTAACAGACAATACTGTCTGAGTCACCACATACCTGAGGTACAACTTGCTTCATGTTTTCACTAAAAGGTTTATATCATGACAAATCATGTTGTCCTTGCACTTTTGAGATGGGAGATTATTGAACTATAAAAATAGACGGTGTATCTGTCAGAGCTTAAAAGGCAGGGAAGGCTATTTTATCCAGAAACGTTTTTTGTTAGGCTGGTTGAAAGTCTCTTCACATCCTGAAAGCAATCACTAAGTAAAGTGTTCTTAATATATTTATGTGTACTTTGAAGGCGTAGGGCCATAAAAATGTTCGTCCAATCATTGCATTCAGTCCGAATGCAATGATAGGATGTCCCACTTGCTTGTCAAACTGTGTGTGTTCATGTGTAGGAGGAGGCGTGGCTTTGAAGGGAGTGCTCTGAAGGGCACTTCTCTGAAATTGGCTACACTACACAATACCATACTTAACTTCTTTCCTAATGTAAAAAAACAACATTTATTGAAACTAAACTGATAAACTCTCGTTTCCATACTTTCTGGCATTCAGCCGATTGGATTAGAACAAAAATAATGAAACTATTATTCCTAAACACTACAAAAAAACAAACTAACGGACAATAAAATGTGGGAAAAGTATGTCAAATTTCAAGCTGGTTCCTGTCTCTGTGTAGCACCTGTCGCTTTGCATGTCCTTCTAAAGAATGGCAACATTAGAAAAGAGCAGCTGCAGTTTATTTTTAACATTGTTCTTTTCGTTTCATTCTGCAGCTCGAGAGTAAAAGTGCATTGAAGCCGAGTTTCATATTTCATATGCCTACAGTGTATTTACATCAGGGTCTTAAAGAAACAGCAAAAATGGCTTCCCAGATAACAGGGAACTTTCCCAGAACATTGGAACATCCCAGAACATGTTCTGTAGAAGTTCTCTCAATGTTATTAAAAAATATTCTTGCAGAAATGTTAGTAGAAGGTTTTTTAAATGTTAAAAAATGTTATTTTAAGTTATTTAAATGTTTTACAAGCATTACATAATAAAAATGTTTGAGTAACGTTCTTGTAACCAAACAATAACGTTTATCCAACATCTGAAAACTGAACGTTTCTAGAACTTTCAGAACAACATTTTTAATGTTTTTATTCCTTTATGGAAACATTGGGACGCTCGCAACCAAAAACTGTTAGTTGGGTTGTTATTTGTTTTCGGTACACAAAAAATGAACATTGTCAACAAACCTCAGAGGAAATAAAACATGTGACCCTATTTGAAACATGTTGACATGTTAGCTCACGTTAATGTAAGGCCTCATACATGAAGATACATGAAGATATATGAAGTAATGATATTTTGTCCTTCAGGTTCATGGATGTGGAGACCGAGCGAAGGCTCAAGCCAGGATGAGGATCAGTAAGGAGGGGGTGCTGTATGCTGGAAGCGGACAGAAGGACAAGTCAATGGACCCGAATAAAAAAGCATATCTGCAGAGAAAACTCGACTCCAAACTCAAAGACATGGCATCTGAGAGAAGACCCAAAGCTAAGGACAAAGAACATTAACATTCTAACACACACTGGATCTTAGATGATGTTACATTTAAATTATAATCACACCTGATGACAGTTACATCAGCTGTATTTACCGACAGATGTGTTCTGTTTGCATTTTCTTCATCATCTTCATGACCTTGAGGTTCACACACAGATAAACATTCTGTTATAATTGCCATCAGGACGTTCCAACTCAAAACTTATTTTTGTAATCTGTGGGACATAAAAAAGATGAGAGAGTTGTAACGAGTTTCATGACACCATTTTCATTTTCTGGTTAAATTATTCAGTTAACGCAGATCCACACTGGCAGGCATGAATAGCAATCGGTTAACAAAGATGAGACGTGCTGAGATTAGCCTTTTTCACAGCACGACCTGGCACTGACACTAAAACGGCTGCTTAGTTTAGTTGTCACCTTAATGCTGGTCTTAAATCTATTTAAGAAAGATTTACGTCTTGCAGGATATATGTGGGGTATGTGTTTGGAGACCTTTCAGAGTTGTTAATACTTTAATGAGTAGACCACTGGAACCCGAGCTTATGTAACTTCTGTACTTTCTCTCTCAGTGATTGATGTATTGAAACTTCATGTCAGATATAATCTGACTCACTTATCCCATAAAGCTGTGAGCCGCCTTCAGTTAATACAGGTTTTATTATATTCAGTCATTACACATCCTCTTTGTTCCTCTGCATGTGCCGTATGTACATGATACACAGTATGGATACACAGCAGATAGCCAGTATATCTGTTTATTTTTCTTTAGGGCTCCTAATGTACGAAATCAATGTTTCTAATAGGCACAAGTCATACGACAAGTGATTATGCGCGACAACTTGACAACTTTGTGATACTTTCAGCCTTGTTTCTAAGCCAACGACAGCTATAAAAAGCAGTACAGATTTTCATCCACAATGTGTCACAGATACTAAACATGGCATTCGGGCTCTTACAAAATAAACATCAGACCTGCCTCCACAGAGCTAACTGATTTTGTTTGTTTGTTTTACTAGGAAAGGACTCCATCATGAATGAATTCATGTCATGATTTAAGATTAATGTTTGACTGGGATAACTGTATTACAGTAATTGATACTTACAGTAATGCTTTAGTACAGTAGGAGTACAGTGGTGCTATA
>JAZGTJ010005993.1:0-26088 GCA_036877575.1 Botia almorhae | reverse complement strand
AACTCAACGACTAGACATAATGTCAGAAAACAGAACATTCCCAGTTACAGAAACAGCATTAGCCTGAACTCTGTTGTTTTTGATTTTCTGTTCAGTGCTATCTTAGTTCTGTAGTGTTCATAGTGTTATTTTTTAAAGGTAGGCCAACTTACGAAAACCTTTTCCCCTCAAAAACAATTTTACCAACTGGCTCGGCTTGATTGCTTCAGCAGCATGATTGATGACACACGTGTGATGAGGGAAGTTGACATATTGCCGTCTGATGGAGATGTCGTGGGGGCAGGGGGAAGTTGATGATATTTTGACGAGATGTGAGGAACAGCACGAAGACAATGTTTGCAAAAAGTCTTGCAAAAGTGAAACTATTACAGACTCCAAAAGGCGTTCAGGATTATTGTACACAGGGGTGACAAAGGTTAAAACTAACAGGATAAAGAAAGACGGTTTATTTGATGGATTGAAGGGATGGTTTTTACACTTTGAAGACAGTGAGTTTTAATATGATCTTTGACGTTGAAACTAGGGCATTACTGTGGAGTTGCTGTGTTACATTGAAACTGACTGATATTCAAAGGGCAACCCAGGGGTTTAATCTCATTTCATTGTCATTCTGAGTTCCTACATTATAGGAATAGAAAAAAGTTTAATTTTTATTTTGGGTTTCCTCCAAAATGTATGACTCAAACCACCTTCAAAGGCTTGCAGATTTTTTTATTATGCTTCATCCCATAGGTATGTTTAAACAGGTATGTTCCTCAGAGAAGTCAAGGACAAATAACAAAATGGCTCTAGAAACGGAGTGGTGAAAACTTCAAAGAGGACTATCAAAAAAATCGTTTGGGAATAGAAGCACAAAACGCGATGGAAAAATGTAATTGATCTCATTACTATGGAAGCGCAGCAGTTCACTCTTCTTTTATAGAAGGAAAAAAGAGAATAATTTTTCTCTTCACCAAACTGCACTGCCTGAGTGTGTGCAAGTGGTTTGGATTTTTTTTATTTTTGGTAAAAGTATTATGGTGGAATGGCAAATTAGCCTCTTTGTAAATTGGTCCTCTTGATCATAAAATTGTCTGCATCCAACAGAACTTTTACTGTAGGACACTTATATGGCTCTTATACTTGCGAATATTACATATAGGCCATGATTTACTGAAACCTCAATAAATGGTGCTAATTTTCTTCTGCTGATCTATCAAAATGTGTGCATTTCACAGGCGTATCATGAGTTCATTAAGAATGCAAATGACTCAAATAGTTTGGACACCAATAAAGGCGTTTTTTGCTATAGCAGTAATTGTACCAATTATAATGATTCTGCTTGCTTACAGCTCTCACTAAATATTTTATTTGATTCTGTATAATGTCGGCTGCACATTATATGGATTTATGTAATATATAAATATTTTTAGTAGAGTGGTAAATAAATTCATAATGCAGTGTTATGCATTTCCACCACAGATACACAATATAGTAAATAAATATGTATTTTACACACACTTAGGTCAGATGTATAAGAGATAGACATGAACAGAACCGAGTTTGGTAAGAATGTTTTCTTACAGTTCTTGTTTAAATATGAAAATTTATTAAGTTCAGTTATTATTTCATGTTCTAAATGTAATTTTAAATAAATCAATATTTCTTAAGAAATAATTAAATGTCATATGAATGTGAGTCAGTCATCCAGCGGCTGTAAACGTGCTCTTGCACGGTCTTGTTTCTGAAAAGATTTTCAGACTTGGTAAATAATTTTGTGAGTAATATTTAACCTTTTGCATTAGCACAGCCCCATGTTTTGCACGTTTAGAGGCTTGCCACAACAGTTACTATTGGAAGCCCCTTTATTCTGACAAAATGCACTACAGTGTTTTTCATCAGTAAGGGTAGGGTCAGTGGATTAGCTCAGATATTGTTTTGAGGGTGTTGTCAAGTTTGCACATGCAGTTATGCCACTTTCAGGTAATATTTCTCACAATTTTGTGCAGCAGCTGTACTCAAAGAAAGTGGATTTCTTAAAGCAACAATGACACATGCAGCAAAGTAAGGATCAGTATTAATATATTCAGCGCTTCACTTTTAGGCTTAATGTATATTGTCATGGTGACCCACAGTCCTCCATTTTGAAGACTGACCAGTGAAGTAATTTATCACTGTAAATCAGCAGATAGATATTACAAGTAAAACTGTGTTGATGTCAATAATATAAAAACAGTCTGGTCAGTCTGTACCTCTAGGCTGCTTCTTCAATCTTTCCAAATGTGTACTGTCAGGGGTTTCTGGTGTACAACTGGTTATCTGAATTAACTACAACACAGTAGGTGTCACATTCATAAAAAAATCATTGTTTTGATTTAGTCCTTGGTACGTTTTAAACATGTTTACAAATGAGAGCGAACAATCTGTTTGCCAATCAAATTAAAATGGTCAAAGCATTCTCAGGCTTATATTGCTAACATATTTATATAATAACATTGACTCTTAATTTATCGACACTCTGAAACTTGCTGTTTTCGCTTGGTAAGTTTGAGCAAATAAGTGTAAATGAATTTAGCATAAGGTGGCAACCTAACAAAAGGTTAAGAAAGTGAAGGTGCCTTAAAACTTTCTAAAAACATTGTGTTTCCACATCTGTGCGTCAATGCGTGTGCAGGGTATTTAACAAGCGCTAAATTGTATGACCTCATCAGCTTTTGTCACAGAACATGCAGGATAAAGTCTGTATGAGACGTAAACATGTGGTGTAAACATTATTCTCGATTACTGCGTGGGAGTTAAAAGCGTGTTTTTGTTGTATCTTAAGTGTACCAATTCAAAGTTAATTAAAAAATTAATCAGCAGCTGTATTGGTAGACATTTATTAAAATGTGCTTAATGTTAAAAGCTTGCTCGTGATGTCAAGGAATGTGTGGTGAATCATTAATTGAAACGAATTGCTAAGAATTGTTTGTAGTAACTGAATTACATTTCCCAACATTGTTGGTTAGATACTGATGTTTATGCCTTTTGTATGCAATCCAGTTAGAAATCCAGTCCGCAGAAAGCTCCTTTTTACTTGGCACTGTGTCTGTAGCAAGAGACAGAAGCATCCCACTGATAAAGTTAAGGGAAGATAAGGTCACAGTAAACACTAAGCCAGTCACCTCCAGGAGAGAATGTGCCAGGAGAAAGTCTGTGGATCAGGACAGGCATTCTGACAAGCAGAGGGAATTGTCCACACAAATAAAGCCTGGAGACTTGCCTTTCTGCACTTAAATTGAACCTGCTGTTATGGGGGCCACAGTAATCAAGAAACAGATAAAGAGGTTTACAACCCAGCGGAGGTGTGAAGAAGGAGAATTAGACACATCAGCCTGGCCAGTGGTGAAGCTGTTATGGCATAATAAGGACAGGCCAGAATAAAGGACCTGAGGTTAATGAGATTGCGTGTGGTAAAGTGGCACGTATGTATTTAGCTTGAGGAGAATATGAAACAAATCAACAAGCCAAGTGTTAGCGGCAGAACATCCCAGGGCTATTTTTTCCATTACACTGTTGTGATAGCATACAAAACCTATGAAAGGTTGCAAAGCGTGTTAATAGCACAGTCAGGGGTGCCACTGCGGCCATATACAATAGATACCCTGACCTCCTAAACCTTAACTGACTGTGTTTGTATGAGTTGAGAAATATGGACCTCAGCATGGACTAGGTGAGTAATGACCGGGATGTCAGTGTCCCTTTCAAACAAAACCCCTCGCTAGAGGTTCTGAACCCTCCCAGACAACACCTGTGGACAACGCCAGGCTCTCAGTATAAATAGCCATATTGTCCGCAGGCTGTTAAGCGCTCAGGGTGTGTGGGAGGTGTACTGCCAATTAAAGCTTTTGTGTGTGTGCCAAATGCATAGACTCCCTCAGCAGTGCATGAAACACTGGCTCACCCTGATCACTTTGTTTTTGGCTATTGAGACGGGATTGTATTACATGCTGTGCATCAGTAAGTGCTTTCAGCGGATTCTCACCTCACTCATTACTCCATGTTAATATGACAGGAGAGGATATTGAAACGCGTTGTACAACAGCTGTATCATAGGTTGACTTAGCATAGGTGGGTGGAGCTTCAGGTTTGAGGGAGTTTAAAGTAATGAATGTGTATAGCCCAGCGAGCATAGATGCTATTTTGGGTTTACATATTTGCTGCGTGCACCATATCATCAGATGAGTTTCACACAGGAGTCATTTGCAATTTGTCAGAAGTCAGTCACCAGCTTGAGTTAGATTTTAAAGTGATAGTTCACCCAAAAATATAAATTGTCAGTTACACACAACAAAACACAAGAAAAACTTTTTAGCTGATATTGTTTTTTCCTACAAATATGAAAGTAAATGGTGACAACAACTGTACCTGGTCACCCACTTTCATTGTAAAGTAAAAAATCAGCTTGAAAATGTAACTAAATATCTCCTTTTGTCTTCCCTGCAAGTCCTGTGGGTTTAAAATGACATGATAAAGAATTTTCATTTTAGGTAAGTTAATCTTTTATGAAATGAAAAGCTATGCGACAAAGGAGTTTTTTAATTTAGCTAGCAACCTTTTGTTTAAAAAGAAATGAGGGTAAGGCACGGAGAGCGATACACTATGATCTAAAATCACTCTCAGCAGGTATCACTTTACTCCTATGGATACGTGCTGAGTACTGCCCCCATGTATTGCACTTGTCTTTCTACTGTGTGGAGTGCTTGAAAATACCAATGTACATTTTTGCCTGTGTATTGGAGATGAGGACTGGGAGGTGTCCAGCAGTGTACAATGGTTGGAAGTGCGATAGCGGGTAGAAAGACAAGAGCTGCCAGCTGTGTCTCCATCTGCTTGCAGCTGGCATCAAACTGAGACCGTTTTGAAGCTCTGCAATAGAAATGTGTGAAGTTGAAAAGATCCTCTGATTAGCCAGCAACAAAAACACAATTTCTGTGACATGATTAAAAACTTAACTAGTACAATGGAGTCATATTACATCTAGTCTCTGATGGAATGTCGGCCCCCTGTCCGTTTACTGACCGCCCGATGCGTGCTGCGCACAAAATGTTCTCATTATTTTCTCAATCTGGCACGCTTTAATCTGATTGGCTAATTAGAGCTAACGCAATCTAATGTGGGGTGCTTAGCAGCAAGTTAACTAATGTGACGTGCTTGGCAGATTAGCAAGTTACTAAATATTTACATGCAGGATAGCATATTCCACTTTGTTTTTTTGATATACAATAATCAGTATTTTTTATTCGATTGGTGTTTTGATTATAGAGGGTTTACATGTTTACCATTATTTTGTTTTTGCTATTCTTTGTTTTCTCTATATCTGTTCGCAGAGATTGTTACATCATTATTTGAATTTTACCTTTTGCTGTACTAATGTTGTATACATAGACTTATTCGTAAATGGCATTAAAAACAGAAACTGTGGTTGGTCACATCCATTTATCAGTCAACATCAACATATGTTTAGTTTTTTTCCTGTTCTTGGTCAGAACAAGCTGCAGTTAGGACCAGATGCTAGTCAGAGTTCTGCCTACCTGAGACTACATACAGTATAATAACATTAATCCATCCAATCACTTCATGTATTAAAGTTTTTAAACTTTTATATCCTCAAGTTAAATTAAATTTAGTGCAAATTAAAAGATCTTGCATCAAAAAAAGCAGTCATTTCTAATTTAACTGGCTTTCCAAAAAAACTCAAATTTGCTCATTATACTAGCTAAGATTTATAGGTTCCTCTTTTGTTGTATATTGGAATTTAGGGTAAGACTATCATCCGCTATATTCAGGTAGTTTGCTTTTAAATAATAAATATCAACCCTTTCAAGTTAATGTAATTTTGGATTTTACAGGGCTGCATGAAGGTAAGACCTCCAGCATCTGTCAAGTATGTACTGAGCCCATCTTGCTGATAAATCAGCCTTCTTATTTGGAATGACACATGGTGCAACTGCCGCTGGGTTACCTACCACGGATATGTTTGCATATGTGCAGTGTAAATCATGAGGAAATATTCCCAATGATGCATCATAGAGCAGAGTATAATTACAAGAACCATTGTACTGTTCTGTTAATCAAGTCTGTCACAACATCATAAAGAGAGAAACGCATCTAGAGGTCACATTTCCCAAAATTTACAGCTGTATACAGAAGAGAGATTGCTCACCATGTGATATAATGGAATTGGTTGCATGAATTCGGATCTCATGGTCTTGGCTCTCTTCGAGTTAATTCAAGGCTGTCTACTAGTGAGCACATGAAAGAAACCTGTGCTATATATTTCAGCACGGAAGACTGAGCATACCAAATAGCTTGAAGACGCCGGGAAAGTGTGCAAGGTAACTAATATGCTCTTTGTAACACCTCTCAGAATCATTTCATCAGTGTTATGGCTCTAGTTTTATATAGCATATGCGTGTAAGCAATACAACAAAAGCAATGTAAATTATATCTGAGACTGTAGCATTCAGTTATAGTTGTGTGATTATGCTAAACAATGAGTCTACTTCTGTTTAACAAACATGTCTAAATGTCAACGCAAATACATCTAATATTACATCTAATTATTTACATATTAAATATTAAACATATTGCATTTGTAACAGTGTATATGTGTAGCAATGGTACAAATACTTTGATTTTATATAACAAATTTAAAATGTACAGTATAAAAGCACTTTATTAAACAGCGACATCATTTTTTTATAAGCTACTATATAGGGGCTCACAATTTAATTAGCCATTTATAATAAATTAGACAAATGTATGCATGATTAAAAAGTTATAATGCTGATCATGCTCAACCACCTGTTGGAACAACATCTGGAAGCTGACTGGATTCAATGATGTCTTTTGCTTACATGCTCTTTGTTCATGTCGAGAAGGGTTGGAGTGGCTAAGTACGAAATATCATTCATAGAAAGCAAGCTGTTAGCAGCTGCTCAGGGGGTCCAAGTGATGAAGCATTGAATTCTTGAAAAATCACAACTTTCAAAACCATTTGTAGTGTTTCAAACAGAAAGGCTCCATAAAGTTAGCCCATAATGTTCTTAATTATAGGAAGGCAATGAAGAGGGTGGCAATGACATTTCAGTGAGTGGGCCAATTTTGTAGATGATTAACATTTTCGTCAGATCAAAAAGTTTCCATTAACAGAAAGATTTCAGCCGTGACTGTATCAAATGCTCATCGGGTGGGCTTTCAAGTGCCAGTTGTTCCATCCTGGTTTGCAGAGACCACCTAGAAGCTCGGCATGAAATATGAAATGTGAAAGACTCCTTGCACACAAACTCATTCGTATTCACATTTTAATCCCTCCGATTCTGCGGTGATCTTTTAAGGACAACAGAGTGATGGAAGGTATCTAAGAACATTACAGATGATATGCTGCTTTTACTGGAACAGAAGGTTCCCTAGGGCCTTGTTGGCTTACTTTCAGACAGATTTAGAGACAAAATCTGTAAATTGGTGGGAGCAAACTTGATGCAATGCTATGCAAACTTTACAGTCAGGGCTGAATGTTTGTGTGGAGAATTCTTGTGAATCTTCTCTTCGGATAAAAGCATCTGCTAAATGAATGAATGAATGTAAATGAAACTGTCTTGAAAACGGAATAATAGATACATGGAATGGAGATTCGATATAGATTCAATACAGAAAGAAAGCAATAGGTGGAAATCTGGACAGTAACCTGACACCACTGAACAAGTGCCAGGTCATTCCGTGAGTAATGCCAATCTGTCAGACAGAGCTTTAATCTCAGATATATCCTGGAGGAGAAGCAATCTGCAGCAAGCTGAGATGTGAATCCTGTTCTCCAGTACAGATGAAATTTGAAAGTTGAAAGTGAAATTTAGGCAGATTTAGGCAAGAAGCAACATGAGCAATAGGCGCACAATCCATTTATTATTTGGTTATTTAAATGCTTCATTCCCACAAAGGTCCTGGGGAGTCTCATAGATTTGCTTTTGAGACTCGCTGAAGAGATTTAAGTGGTCAGGCACTTTAGATTGGGTCAATTAGTCTTATTGATAATTGCACAAGTGAAAATAGAGGGAAACTTATAGGTTTGACCGCAGGCATATTAGCTGGATTTATTTGAATTACTTCAAAAGACTATTTTAATCACAAATTCATGACTTTTGTAAACATGTTTTCCAAACCTGTTCCCCCATAAATTGGAAAACTCAAGCCATCAATAAGGAGCCATAATACAATAGTGCCTCTGGTCAGTATTACGTTCATGATTTAAACATTATGTTCATTACAATTTGAAGCTGTTATGTGTTTTTTAAACACTATTCTAAATTGGGACTATTACTACAAAGAGTGTGAGACTACCAGCTTGGTTTTAGAAATCTGTGTAATCCTCATGGAGCATCTTGTTAGCAACATATATTTAAAAAAAACAAATTGACCTATAAAATTTCTATCACATTTCCATCACATCTACACAGCTGTTTTTACTAAAGCACAGGACAAATTAGGGGGCAGTTGAGGCCTACTGGTCAGTGAGTTGGGCTTGTAATCAGAAAGTTGCTGGTTCAATTCCAGCGCTGGGGGGTAACAACTGAAGTGGCACCTAACCCCTGATTGCTCCCCGGGCGCAGTAGTGTGCTGCCCATTGCTCCGGGTGTGTGTTTGTATGTATGTGTGTTCACGACTTGCAGTGTGTGTTCACTCCTCACCAGTGAGGGTTTAACGCAGAGGTCACATTTCGGGTATTGGTTACCATATCTGACAAAAAGGTCACTTTCAAGTTTTTTTTTCAAAGTAATGGTTTTTAATAGTTCCTATACATTCTTATACATAAATGTTAAAGGCACACAATTTCTTTAATATATTTTGTTAATTAAATTCGATCCTTGCTCTAGAACATATCGACTCTAACCTAGAGCTAAGGTTAACAGTTTGTCTCTAAGGGTGCTGTTACAGCTAAATGAAAAGGTGTCTTTCTTAGCTTTTATTATAACGTGTATTTTAGCAGAGCTGAAACGTTGTATTGACCAGACAGCATCTAGAACCCACATTGCAGCTTCCTTTTTAAAATGCAGTATGTTATATGAGAGAATGACAGAATCATGCCACAGCGTTTGAAACACTGGCATCTTTCAAAAGTTATCGCTAATGTAATTCCTCAGTGGAGCTCTATCTTACGCAGTCAGGGAATATCAGCACAGTGCCTGGAAGAGAAGGAGATTCAGCTCAAACAAACAGATTCAGCTATGCAATTATCCGTGCGGGTATCAAACGACAGTTTGAGAGACTCATACTAAAAAGTGAATAATACAACAGATATTCTCACTACTTAATGTTTCTGTGAAAGAAATCAGCTCAATAAAGTTACTTGTGAAGTGCAGAATTTGGACTGCCCAGAGAAAGAATTTGATCAAAGCTCATCGAGAAGCTGCTCTCGAACATCAAGATGTTCCGTAACTCAGGAGACATACTGTAACTGAGAGTTCTGTTTTAATTTTCCACTTTATCTGAGAAAACTAGAGTCTCGGAAGGAAGTCTCACAAACGCAGGAGACCCCAGTAAGAAATTTCCATTTGCTGTCTCTATTTCATTTCTGAGAAACAATGAGATGATAAAGAGATCTCCACAGCGTCTTTCCTCATCACTTCTAATTCGTTCACATTAATGTAAGTCAAATAAGCAGCGTACGCCATATGCAAATATTCTTTAATGCATGGTCATGCGAGTCAAGAACGACGCTGTAGTAAAGTCAAACAGTTCACGTGGGAGGAACACCTTCAATAAAACCCGCACCTGGCTTAACGCTCCCCATTTAACGCTCATTTATTTTCATGTAAAGGGAGAAGACGATCATTTATTCCATTTGTAATGAAATGTGAGCACTGAGACTGGGGGAGGTATTGATTGCACAGAGCCACTTCATCACTTCTGGCCCTTCCTTTGATTGGGGGATGAGCGTGCTTACGGAATCCCTAAGCAGATCTTCACAGCTGTCACAGAGAATAGATGGAAGTGACGGGCAGCCATGATTGACGTATCTCTTAGGAAGGTTAAAACCTCACATTGTGAACCCATCTCTCGCTAATGCAGGGCTTATTTTTAGTTATTTCGCAGACCCTGCTTGTTAGAATGGCAAACGTGGCCCGGGCATAATGGTGTAGGCAAAGGTGGAATCGTGAATGCGGTAGGATGCCATGCACCTTGCTTTCAGAAATAGAAACGAGGCCTGTCTCTTGTTAAATGTGAAGTTTTGCGTCTCCTCTCTGCGAGTTTGAGAGTTTTGTTTTCTTTCCGGTAAGCAGCCCGAGTTGTGCGGCCACAAATTTAGAGACAATAACAATCCGATAACAATTTCCGATCCTCTGGTTTAAAACTATGGCTTTTCTATTGATAATGGATACATTTTTTTCGTATTTTTTGCTAAACACTTGTCACTTTTAAGCAACTATTAATAAAAACAAAGATACATTTTCGCCAACACAAAAGAATAATTATAGCCTTTTATTATACTGTAAGATTAAGTAGGAACATCCTACCTTTTCCTGAACGTAATCTTTTTAAAATTCCCAGATTATCTGGTACCAAGTTTATCTAAACTTATCGGAAATACAACAGTATTCCAATTTCTTGAAAAGGCTCACAGAACAGCTTATTCAGCCTGCGCGATATTCACCCTTTGTATCGGACTAAACAGTCAGACATGATGTATTAACACGATATGTATTCAAACCTACATTCCCTTTGATGACATTCATTTTTCCTGGCCAGTGACATAATTACTTGCTGATATTTTGCGAGATGCACTGCAGTGTGTAGATAAAAGCATTAAATGTCAGTCCCTGCTTATAGAGAGACTGGTTGTGCGCTGGGTCATCACTGAAGCCCGAATCTAAAAGGCTGATGCTTGAAGGTCACAGCTACAGCTCAGATAGTGTCCTTGGGGAAACATGCCTCCATATCAGGTTCATTTCAAAGAAAGCAGTCGACAAACCTGTCATTTTATCTGCTCGCCACCCTTTCCGAAAACAACAAACTCCCATACCGATTAGCCAGTGTGGTTATGTAACGTTATGCTAGATTAATTTATGAGGATTTATAATTCAGGCTTTGACACAATTCCGTCTTTTAAATCCTATTTCACAGTTTTACTTTTTTTTTCAAATTGTTCACGTCTTTAAGTGACGAAATGTAATGATTTTCTCTCCGGGGCGATGTCGCCAGCTGTCACGTAAACACGCCCTTATTAAAAGTGAAAAGTAGATCCATTTAATATCAGCGTCATACTGTTGATCCTTCTGCCACAGTGAACTTAAAAACCAGAAGTGTTTTGTTTTCTTTGTCGTTGCATAAAACACCCATCATTGTCTTTTGAGAGTGGTGGGTTAATAGATCTGAAGATGCTGCTTTCATTGTCTCGCGATGTTTAATTCGGCTCTTTCTCCATAATATTCTATTTAAACTGTTGCCACTGAAGCCACGAGGTGGGATGTGTAAGGAGAATGAGTGTCAAGCGTTTGTCACTGTAAGAGGAAACGTGGCACTCTTTCAATGTCGTTCATAATTAAGATCCTTTAGTCAATTAGGACGAGTGATTAAAGATTTTAACAATGAATTAGCGGGAGTGTAAACTCTGGTGAACTGGTTTTCAAAATGTAATGCGAAGCCAATTAAAGAGGCATGGCATTTGTAAATACTGTGATGTGGTGCTGTTCTCTTAGACACACGCTATTAGCCAAAAGTCTGGGAACACCTACTATATATGTGTATATTTATATGTGTATACATATATATGTGTGTGTGTGTATGTTTTTTAAACAGAATTTTTTTAAAAGTCCTATGTAGGCTGTGTTCTGTCTGCTTTTTCTTTACTATCCAGTTCAAACATTTTAGAAGTTTTTGGTAATAAATTGTTTTTTTTTTTTTTACAATTTACCATAAGAAAACAAACATAAGCACAGACCCTTAAAATCTTGAAAAACATAATTTTATTTAAGTGTGTCCAGACTTTTGACTGATGTGGTTTTTTGACTGTACGTTTGTGCTCCTGGACCAGAGGTTTATAGAAGGTACTTCAGATACCTCTGCAATTACCATCGCAATTTTCTCCATTGCTGTTTTATGTGAGAAAAGTCCACCAAGGCTTTGATCAGATGAGCAGATTGCTTTTCTCTCTGACAACGCCAAAGGTCAGAGCTCCACAGGAGAGCCAAACCGAACAGTCTGCGGATTGCGTCTTTGAGAGAGAATAGATAAAACAGAGACAGCACCCCTGTAAGGAGATCCAGCCAGCTATGATTCCCTGCAATCTGTTGGGAAACGCATGGTAAGCATGCGGTAAGCATGAACAAAGCTGACCTTTTAGTGTATCTGAAGTGAGGTCTCATCTCTTCACCTGCCTGTATGGTCCAAGGTTTCTATTGAGTGATTTTGAGACTGATGAAAGCAGTTTAGACTGTATATAATATAATCCAAAGCAGAACACTTTACTGTAGCAAGCAGCTTTTCTGGGCTCCTGCAATCTGCTTGGCATTCAATTCTATATTTTCCCATATGATCAATATAATTGCTTACAGATGCAGAAGCTGTTATGATGTACAGTACAGTAAAATGCCAAAGACACTTACCAAAGCCAAGTACCAAAGTACCACCATAGTTATTCTTTTAAATACTTTGTAATATTATGCACATGTTGTCTGATACCGTACTGGAGGTACAGTATCGGAGCACAGTACTTTTTTGTAAGAATCTAGGAGATAAAACACAGAACTCAAAGTTGACAGTTTATTTGAGGGGGATGTTTCGCCTCATTTATCACTTGCACATCAATAACGCTCTAAAGATGCGATTGTAAATATTTCAGCTTGATAAAATAGCAATGAATACTTTCTGATTTTATCTGCAGCACGTTGACAACAGAACAAGAAACCTTAAGCAACCTTTTATTTATTTCTAGTTATTTCTATGTGAGATTTCTTGGGCCAATAGCCACTCCAAATTCTTTCTAAAAAGTTACCATTTTAACCAAGCTTCAAACACTTCCCTGCCCCTGCTAAAGTCCCGCCCCAATCTCACGCCATTGGTTAAGCCAATGTCATTATGTCTGGCATAGTGGGGGCTGTTCAAAACAATCAGGTAGCAATTCCATCTGCTGCTGCTAGAGACATATAAATTACATACTTTACACATTTAATGTCTTCTTTGTAATAGATCAATGCTTTAAAAATACCCCAAATTGATCCTCCATATTGTAGAGGTAAAATGTTTGCCTGGGAGGCATGATAAATGGGTTGAAAGAAAATGGCCCTCATAAGGTTTTCTGACAACCGCCCAATTTCTTCCTCACATCCAATGTTCTCGCCTATGCACGACCTCTTTTCTTCATCAAATATTTTAAATTAGGCTTCGATATTCCGATTAACTTTGAAAGCGTATCTCAGTCACATTTTAATTACTCCGAGCATGTGCTCAGACAGAAGCTCAATTAAAGCTCATGTATTAATAATTAAATTCCAGGGTAGAGTTGCAGATGGAGAAATGAGACCATCACTGCACTCGCTTATCTGTCTCATTCATAATTGCTAATTATGTGCCCTGCTGGTTTTAATGATGACTGGGACCATCCCAGTGCTTTCCTACAGCAAGTTCATATCATGGGGTAACATGGATTGTGTCAGCGTATTTGAAACCAATGATAGCGTAACATTGTCAACCAGTCAAGGGGGTTGTCCAGGAGCCAAAACAAACATATTTAATTTGACTGTTCCAGTGAGTTTTTATCTTGCCACAGTTATGTTTGGTTTGTTCAGAATGGTAGATTTGCAGAGGTTAGGACAGGGTATTTTGAAAAGCTGTTTGAACAATATTTACAGTAATGAGATAAGCGCTGTGCAGATAAGTCTGACTAAACTTGACAAAGGTTACAGTCTCTCTAAATACCGGATAATATAATGATCATTTAGCATTATCAGTGGTAGGAAAACATTAAAGGAGCGCGCAGCATCTAGCATACCGTTTCAAGTGACTAATGCAACACACTCAGATTGTTTTTCTGTAAACTAAAGGTTTTATACATTTTATACATATTTATACATTCAGGTGTTTGAGCAATCAACAGCTTACTTGAATGTGTGATAAAAGTGTGCAAAGTTGAAGGGTGTACAGAATCACATGTGATGCATTTACATACTAACGTAGAATGACACAAACAAATGCATTCCAGATAAGCTGTCAAAGAGTGTTTACTTGTGGATGATTGGATCTGAAATTCTTGAGTGCAGCCATAATGCATAGCGTTTGTAAATTGATCATAGATTGCATTGAATGTCTTAAAGGAGATTATTTCAAGTCAACTTTATTCTATACCCGTTAAGTTGATTTATTTCATTTTATTTATGGGCGTTTTAATGTAGCACATATAATAGTTCAGTGGGGAAATCGTGTGCGGGAAAGAGCACCACCGCACCACAGTCCTAAAACCCTGTAGGATCTTTAATTAAAAATATTAAGCCTAATGTTTTTACAAATATAGACCCTCGATATGGAATTAACCTTCTGCTTAACTAGAAGATATTTGTGTAGTCCGGAGTTTTTTATACCTTAATTTATGCTTTCACACTGATATGCACAGAACCCCCTGGAGCTCTTCCTTAGCGCCTTTGTTCTTATGCGAGAAATCCTCAGCCTTAGCAAATGTTACAGAACGGTCGATTTGGGAGACTTGCATATCTCATAAACTTTAACCTGTATCATATTTTCTCTATAGTGGCTCTTTAGGCTCTATGGCATAAAATATCAAAGACATTTCAATAAAAATACCATGAGGGTGTATTATTCTTACAAATCAATAGTTAGCTCTGCATGAAACATTCTGTTCCACTTCGAAGTGTGTTTGCTTTGAGGGCCGTGTTACACAGACAGGTTCTTTAATGTTTATGTGTTGTCTGTGAGGACTGCAACAAGTCATAACTCAGGAGGCTGGAAGAAAACAAAGTGAGGCATTGATCATTAAAAGCATTGATCAAAAATATCCCCAGCAGTTAGGAATGAATGGTACATTAACAAAGCCGCAAAGCATTTATCAGAAAGTTGGGTGTACGAGTAACACTTTTAATAATACATTTATTTTTGCTGTTTTGTTTTTTTATTTCAAAACAATGCTCTGGCTATTAAATATTCCCCCACCTAAATGAATAAGATTAATGTTTTCTTAAACTACCTCAGAATACTAGCGTTCAAGGTGAAAACACCATCAACCAACTTGTAAATTGTTATAATGGAACAGTTGTTACTGTAGACAACAGGAAAGATGTATTATCGTGTGATACTGAGCAGATGACCTCCCCAGGGGACAGCCTACTTTTAGAGGCTCCTCTGCACTCTGTTAATGAGGCTGGCATCATCTTGGTAGAGTTGCAAATATGTTTGTTGGCCTGCCAAAGTTACAGTATATTTCCAATGATCACAAATAGTCGATGATAATACACCTGTGGAAATTTAGGTTCTTCATGTTCAAGCCTCTAGAAAGGTTATGGCTTGTTTGTTCATTATTGCACAATATGATTTAGCCAAATTCTCTAGGACACGCTCTAGAATGACCAACCTTTGCCATTTTTATTCAACAATTATGGTGCAACTGGAATTGTCAACAAATTTAAATATGGTCCGATTTCAGCTTTAAGGTTCAATGACTTTTGAATAACCTTAATGCCCTTATAGCTATCAGCTGACGTCATTTTTAGAGACGGAAATCTGTTTTTGATACATTCATTGTAGAATGTCTTAGCCTGCGGTATATGTGGTTGCCATGACAATAACTTTATGCATGTCTGGATGCTCTCTGTAGTCTTCTCAGCGCAAGAAGCTTCACTAGTGACTATTCTGCGCTGTAACGTGAAAGGCAACAGACAGAAAAATGCTATAAAAGTCTTAAGCCCTTAAAAATAGGTGTTAAAAAATCGACTATAAGATAACGAAACGTTTGTGTCTTTTCACAATACACAGCTGCTTTTGAATATGGATAAATCAGTGGATAAAAATGTCACTGGATAAAAATGCTTTTTGCGCTCAGCTGGTGTAGTTATAGCATTTACAGATCTTCCCAAACCTCCCTAATCCCTGCCTGAAGCCTAACCCAGACCCTAAAATCTGATGGGTATAGGAATGCTGCTCCAGAACCAACAACACTTTATTTCATAGCTCTTCAAATGTAATGAAAGTTACCAGTGAAATAGCACTCACAGCAACATATGGCAGGCTAATATGACAGCAGAAGAAACAAACCAACAGCAGACATCTTTTGTAACACTGAGGTATGTTTCAACCTTGACACTACCACCTGCGGCTAAAGTGCTAATGCTACAGCAGTTGCGGTTAAAGCTTGTCAGAAACGTTCGGTTATCCAAACACATAATATACGTGTTATTGTAAAAATACCTCCAACCACATGCCTGTCTACTTCAACTTCAAGAACCGCGTCAAGTTTAGCCGTCCTGCAGATGAAGGTATTTTTAGACGACGTTTATTAAGAAATGCGAGGTTTCAGGATGCACACTAAACAAGGCATTTGCCAGGAATTCCTTCAGGAGCAGCACAATTCTGGCATTACTAGCCTCAGCATCTATGTAAATAAGCTAAGCAGTCATTTAGCACAGCGCTCGGGGTTTGGTGATATGCGGAGGTGGAGATGTTCCTTTGAGAGCGCTGGCCGTTCACAAGCTTTGCCTAAGTCCCTCCACCTGATTTAATCTTCCAGATGGATCAGCACAGCTCTATTCAATCTGTCCCCAAAGTCCTGCAAAATAAAGCTTATCAGCCTCCAGCAGGGCCACTTCTTTATGCTTTATATGGAGGAATAAGATACCTGTGTGTCCTACTCTGGGTGATCACAAAAGCATCGCCTAAATCTGCATTGTAAGTGGGGTCAGTGTTATTCAAAATATTCCAAATTATTCATCAGATTGTTACCCATCGTCCCATCTATATATTAGATACCTTTTCAGATATTGGCAGTTTGTAAAAACGTAATAATTTGATGTATATAAATTTGTATGTATATAGAATGTATATAATGCTTATATTCATTGTATACCTATAACTGCATACATATAATTAAAATGCATAAATGTATATTTCTAAATTATTGTACAGTAATTTTATAGGGTAAGTTTTAATATAGTATCAAGTGTATGCTATTTAGCATAAAAATAGCGTTATCAGCTCATTTTTCATTTAAAAGCTATTTTTTAACTGAAATTGTTTCTAAGTGATATTTTCCCAAAACACCACAATCCAATTTCCAGTTTATTTCCAACCAGGATCACATCAGAACACTCTTATTAAACAATTATTGCTTTACAAGACACAATTGCATTTCCACCAATGTAACTAATAAAAATCAAGTACAGTAGGTACTAAGAATATAAAGAGCATCAATTATCTGTTCATCTTTTTGGCTTGTTCAGCCTGCCCTCTGGTGTTTGTTTGTGTAGAATGAAGTATTTGCCAGAGCTTTTTAATGCAGTCCACATTTTACACTACAGAAGGGACTACAGTGGCTATCAGTCAGAAAAAGGTCTTGTATCCTACTAATTGAATATAACATATGGTATCCAGAGGCAGTTTTGTAGTGTTGTGGTTATGCTAACCTCTTTGACCCTATATCTCCTCAGTAATAAATATCAGCCAGGGTATAACCGCCCCAGAAACAAGTGACTTGCCTAATTAGGTAAACCTGCATTATTAGCCCAATGGAATGTGTGTTGAATTCTTCAGCAGGATGAGATAAGAGCGAAAGAGAAAGAGAGAGAGAGAGAGAGAGAGTTATACTGTATAGGTATACTGTAAAAATGTGTTTAAAGGTTATACTGTTGTCACAGTAGTATATTCTTTATATAGGATAATCACATTAACCATTAAAACTGGTTCATCAGTTTATTTAACAGCTATTCCTATATTAAACAGACCGTGTTGATTTCTCATTTAGATGACAATAATATGTAAGGGGTAAGGTACAGTGTGTTGGCCATAATCGCAAATTAAACCCACACAGGGTGATTGGACCCCCACAGGAGTGTTTTATATCACCCTTTAAGGGTATTTCTGGCCATAATGACCAGCTGACTGTGCATATCGTGCTTATTGCACGGCCACTTGCCAAAATAAATAAATACATGGACATTGCAATGAACAGTGTTCAATATAAGAGTATATTGATTTGGGTTTAAATGATCAAATTATGCAGGAAGAATGACACCATGGTGTGACACATGAAATGTAGCACAGCTGTGCTGGAAATCAGTTGACCGGGGAAACGACCAACTGCACTGTTTAGCACTTATTATACTAAAAGATGTGATTGTGTTATTGCGCATTTAACCGGAACCAATTGATCAGAATTGAGCATACCAGTGAGAGGTGTAGTAAAGCTGTAAGTGTTTAATTTTTATATGCATTACATTAAATAAATCATTTTATTGAAAATATACAGTAGTGACTGACACGAAGCACATAAGATGCCAAGATGTAATGTCATAAGACTGCCACCAGAGGGTAGCATATGACTCATATAATCAATGTTACTATGAGAGCGAGAAAATATCATTGGGTCGTAATAACTAATAACTACGCAAGTACCATTAAGTCCAAACTGTAAATCTATAGATTAATAATATTTAGTATTTGGTATTTTCAATGTTTTTAATGCTCAACTGGTAAAAGCATTGTATTAATAGTGCAAAGGTTGTGGGTTCGATTCCCAGGGAACACACATAATGATTAAATGTGTAGCTGCACATTTCACAAGTCACTTTGGATGAAAGTGTCTATCAGATGCATACATGTAAATTTGTTTGTTATTCTCACATAGAACAATAAAAAGTTGAAATAAGCATTCGGTTAAAACTCATTGATAATTCTTTTTTCCAGGGTTTCTTGTAAACCAGTATTTATTAAATCATAACCTACAACATGCTTACAAGTTAATCTTTTATGACGTACAGCACCTGACACTTGCACATTCCTTTCTATATCAATATTTTTACTACAAACAAGATTTATTTTAAGTTTGTCTGGATCTGTGTGACCTTACTTCAGTATAATTTTTTAATATCCTGTCATGTGATTTGCTCTATGCTTCCTGATTAAATTGTAATGAGTGTATTTCAGTGCACACTGTGCATTTAGCACGCTGTACAAGCCAACTGATTTTTATTCGTAGTCTGTGCTGTAGGGTTCATAATTACAAGTGCACAACTGGTTGTTATTTTCCTACAAGTAACTATTTAAACAGTGCTCAGAGTAAACGTTTGTGCTGTGCTTGGAAAAGTTGTAAATACTAACTGTTTTTGGGAACAGGAATGAGGTGTAGACTAAAAATGTTACTTTTATTTCTGCTTCTTCCATTTGACCATTTATTTACAGGATAACATAATACCAAGAACCATAGTTTTTTAATATTTGCCAGTGGCAACTTTTTGTTCTGGACCTTTGTTTGTTTGTTTATCTTTGTGGAGAGCTTAGCTTGACTAGCAGCATGTTGGATCTTATTTTTATTTTTCCTTCTTTTTACCAGGAATTCCTGTTTGACGTTATTATATCTTATTGTTTTTTTCCTGTCATTAAAACGACTCTCTTTTACCTCACAGCAGTGACATAAGTGCACATTGAAAGAGTTAAAGATGTTCAGACGGACCAACTTCAGTCAGCAACGGTGTGGGTGTCTGATGAATGATAGCTGCACAAGAGCCTCGTCTCAGACTCAAGAAGGGCAAGCGTGAAACAAAGAGTGGGCAGAGGGAGGAGAGACACAGGATGGGGGGATGGGTGAGACAGAAGTCACAGACCTCAGAGTCAGTGTCCTTGTGCTTTCATGTAGACATCCTGAAGTCCTTTTATTATATCTTTTGTTTCTGAAGAACATTCTCATTCCCACACACATTTAGATAACGATGGCAACAATTGAGTAACTATTGAGGAATTTAGACTGGATTTTTTACACTGACATATTCTCAATGGAGATGTGTAAATGATTACATTTACTATAATTTGTAAACAGTTTGTTTTGATCCTGTATTCCATACTGGAAATGACTGTTTGCCCTACTATATAGAGCGGTTATTGCAGTTATATAAATTGTCTACTGTTGTTGCAGGGCTAGAATAGAGTATAATACTTTTAAAAGTGATGAACTGTTCTGTCATGTAATGGCATTTTCTCTGTATCTCTCTCAGATTGTGCATTTCCTGGTTCCAGATTTTATCTCTTGTTCTCAAACTAAATAAACTGCTTTTCTCTGAGGATATGACAAACTTCCAAGTTTATCTCTCCATGTTCTTCTGTCTGTAAAATAGTTGTTGTGCTTTGATGGGAAATATCTCTTCTGTATCTGTTAGACACATCTAGCTAAGTTGTGCCATCCTCTCCCTAAACTGTTTCTTAATGGTTTCATTTTCTGTCGATTGGTGCGTTTTGCTATTTCATTTGTATTTATTTATCTGCAATGTTCTGCTCTAGATGAAGCTTAGACCTTTTAACCAACGCATACCTCATCACTTTGGCTTCTAAATGTGTTTCTACTGTCATGTTGATTGGTCTTCACTTAACAAATTAAGGGCTTGTTTTCGTGTCAAAAGTTAACAACCGACCATATATCAGATGTTACGCAGGTTGTTACAGTCAGGGTGTTTATTTTAGCATCTACAGCAAATTACTCCCTAAAAGAAAAGCAGCAGTTATGAACAACCTAATTGATCCTGGTGGCTATTATGTAAGTAAGGTACATGAGGTATATTGTGCTATATTGTGAAAATTTATGACTAAGCTGTGTTTTCATGTCATGCCTGCAACCTCTTCAACATGACAACATTAACAGTTCAGTTGCTCATTGATCTTCAGTGTGGGTCAGTAATTATTACTCCACCTTCCAACAATGAATGTTTGTGTAACATTTTCCTTCAGATCTAAAAAAACAAATCAATAATTTGTTTGTTTAATATCGTTTGCCGTAATCAGTGAGCTCATGAAGAGTGAATGAATTGTTCAACACAACTTTATTGTTGCAGCTTTTGGACTTTTGTTGAGCAATTGTAAAACAACTAACAATTGTAATTAAACGTGCGAGTTATTTGTGAAGTGAATGGCTTCAAAACCATAGAGGAATATGAACAAATTAAATGTGCTAACACTTTAGCATTTGTTACATGCCATTTTCTTTGTAATTAATATAAGCTACTGTAAATCCATTTGGCATCAGATATCTCTATGGAGTCTGAAAACTGTGTGTTCTTTATGTGCAACACAGAATCTCTCTACAGAGAGTCACACTCCTCCACTTTTGCAGGTAAATGAATCTTAAACCCTATAAGGAGAATGAAAGCGCAACAGAATCCCAGTATGGAGGAGCATGTGGGTGGGTTTGGTCTGTCCAATCTGTGACACAGATATATCCGTTAAACGAATACTGAAAAGTTCCCTTCTATGCTTCTGGAAATGTTCGCTGTTGAGCAGTTTGCTGTTAATGAGCGGTCTGCTGTTCAATCTGCGTGGGATTCTCAAGGTGCAACTGTAACATGAGCGAAATGTGAAGCATTGTTATTGTCACGGTAAGATTTCTAATGACAACAAATAAAAGCCTGAATAAAACACTGTGGTGAAGTGTTGTTGTTTTTTTGAGACAGCTGCAAACTGCACCAGAGAAGCTGCTCTGTCTTGTTTGATGTCAGAAAGTCTCAAAGTCTCTCAGTAGTTGCTCTGAATCCCACAACGGGTGACTGTGAGATTGTCAAAACAATATAAACAAACAGAATGTGGGCACAATACAAAGGTATAATATACATATAAAGGTCAGTAGATTACACATAATGTCATTATTTTAATGAAAAATTTTATGTTTTGATTTCTTTGATATTTTAGCATGAATACAGTATGAGTGTTGTGGACTGCATGGAGGCCTATTCAAGTATGCATCACAAAAAAAATGTCTCGCAAAAATGTCATAGTTATTCATAGATACTGCTTACAGCAACACTGTGTCCTCATTTTGAAGTACACTTGTTGTTCAAAGTTTGTCTGCTGTGTCCTCTGCTGTTCAAAACCCTTGTGGCAGATCTCCAATGGGTGTGCAGTTGTTGCTAAGATACAACAAACCCCAGCAGTTACCTTCAAGCCTTGATATAAATATATACAGAATTACGCAAAGATTTAGAATCTTTGTTTTGAAGGTTGTCAAGTGCCAATGTACACATTAAATACACAACGCATAAAATGTGTTACTGTTGTCAGTGTGGATAACATTTTTTGTAATTTGCTTTTTTGTAAAAATCACAATAATGGTGTGTTTATTGTCAGATTAACAGGATACTGTCAGAATATTGCTATCTGGAAATGGGCTTCCAGACTTTTATTTTAACTTCTAATTGCTCTCTTAGTCTCACCTCAATCTCTAATTGCTCTCTTAATTAGAATAAAACATTTTAACATTTGTTTCATTGTAACCATTACAAGACAGTCCTGCTTAAATCCTATTTCTACCGCATTGTACAATACTGTAGTAGAAATACTTGTGCTCTTATAGCAGTCAGCACTGCAAAGGTTGTGGAGATTGATTTCCACACATTGGAAATGCTTGCCTTCGTTATGGGTCACACTGCGGGTAAGTAATGCATAAGAAACTGCAAAGTAACAACATAACTCCTTAAAATGCAGCATGCGTACAAAAATTAACTAGGCGCTGAATCATTCATGATGGTCTGATAAGTAGCATCAATGTAGGACATGTATGCAAATCTAACACCTTTACTGCAAGCAGCATCCTGTAGTGCATTATGGGATGGCGTGGTATTCTATCATCAAGCCTTATGGCAAAAGCTAGAAAAGAAATGATGTTTTAACTCTGAAATAACCAGATGTGGAAGACATGACAGTTAAGAGCTTTAATGGCTTTAGTATGTTGTGGCAATAAAAATGCTGTGTTGACACATTACACAATGACCCCATTATGCCAGGCTCTCTGCACTATATTGCACTGTATTTTCAGCTTGTGATAAATGATGAACAGGCAGTTGCTATGGCTACCAGCTCCAGTCAAGCATTTGGAAAGCAAGGGAGAGAGATGATATTGAAATGAATTAGGGGAGGGGTGTGGGCGAGAAAGGCAGAGAGAGGTTTGCTGAGTCTTGTTGCTGGAGGATGCTTCTGTTCTGTGTGGAGGCTGAAGGTGAAGCATTTGTCAGCTACATCTGACCCACAGCAGCCTGTGGAAATGACACACACATAATCAGTGTTGCCTTTTTCTGCTGATAAAGGCATTCACACACACACACACACACACACACACACACAGTATGTACATACACAGGCTCTCATGAGGGATCTTTTCTTGCTTGTCTAACTGCTTCTAGTGTACTTATTTACATTTACATTTAGTCATTTAGCAGACGCTTTTATCCAAAGCGACTTACAAATGAGGACAAGGAAGCAGCTTCAATTACAATAAGAGGCAACAGTGAATAAGTGCATAGATATAGACATATATAGGTCTCAGGTATTTCAACACAGTATAAGAAGGTTTTTAAAAAAAAATTTTTTAAGAAGTAGAACTTTTTAGTTGTTTCTTGAAAATGGCTAATGACATTCTGATGGAGATATGGTGTTCATTCCACCAACCAGGCAGAGTAAAAGAGAGAGTCCGGGAAAGTGATTTCTTTCCTCGTTGGGATGGAACCACAAGGCGACGTTCGTTAGCTAAACAGATTGTATGTTGAGTTTGAAGAGGTGCATACACGCAAATCACACTGAGATTTGTCTATGTTCAGCGAGCATATTTGTCCGACTAAAGTCAACTGTTTATAAATTTAGTTAGTTGACCTGAAAATAATATGAATTGGTTTTACTTTACTATCTAGACTGTAAATAAGTTTGCTAAGTAAACTATACTGCTATGTAAAGATCGCTGCTATTTACAATCAACATATGTTTCCAACACTTTTTTTGGAATGTGCCTTCTGTTGTGATAAACTTCCTGTATAATCAGTATTTGTATTGTATGTTGCAGCTGTACCTACAGCAATTTCGACCAACCGTGGCCATGTGACTCTATTGTGATTCTATTAATGTGATTCTATTCTATTAAAAAAAAATCATATTTATTGATCAGTATTTGAATGAGCATTTGAATTATTATTGAATCTTCCCAAAAAGTGACACAAAACACATTTGTGTCTTTCTGTATAGACAAAAGCATTTAACAAAGAAACTCATTTAGTGGTGTATTCTATAGGTTAGAGGTTTAAATCAATACAATGTTTGAGAGCAAGTACAGTCTAGGTCAAATAAATGGGAACGATGACACTTATAACAAGTCGAAATATCTCTGTGCTTTTTATAGACACTAAAAATAGAGAATTGATCAGTTTAAGGGATAGAAGCAAATGTATGTGTGTAACTGTCACTTCTCACTTCTTCACTTTTTTAACACCTTGCGTGTGTTGCTGTGTGTGTTTTGAGTGGGTGAGTAAATGTGTGTATGTTCATTTCTGTGCCTGGATCTGGACTTTTGTTTTTTTTTGCTGTTGGAATAGCTGGTGTTTGAACGGTGCTAGTTGTTGCCTGGCATCACTACAGTACATGTGTCTGATAAGGTCTGATAAGGCCTGATAAGGCCACAGCTGGACTCACTGTACCTTCAAAATTACTATTATGATCAAAGGCATAAATGCGACATGAGAGGCCTAGAAGGACAAGAAACACAGATCTTTTATTGTCTCATAGGTATCTTTATCAATGATTCAAGCTAAGGTCACCATCATACTATACTGTATGTGTTACTGTCTTCAGTGTATTTAAAATATCTCTTTTCAGGACACAAACTAAATTGTTACTTTAAGATGACAACCGTACAACCTACTTGTGGCAGACAAAAACTTATTTAGAGTGCATTTGCTGATATGTGCCTCCCCTTGTTTACTTCTGCCGTTCCCAGTACTCTGTTTGGAGGCGTGTAGCCAAGGTCATTATTTTTAATGCGCTCAGGTTTGCAGAGCTAGAGTCATGTATCATTAGTATGCATTTCACACTCACTTTGGCCGGCAGTCGTGTATGTATCCCCCACTGTATTACATATGCATATAATAAGCTGCAAAATATTGCCAGCTGTTCGTCTGGTAGTTTTCAAATGTCTGAAAGGCCATTTGTTATTGCAAAGAAAGACAGGTTAGATGTTGACACTGTTAGATTTAAATATAAGGTTAAATATTAATCATGTTAATATTATAAACAGGAGCATACATCGTTTTTCAATAAATACACTTGATTGCATTTACTCTGAAGATTGTACTAGCTCTGTTAAGTTGCGTTTGTCCATCTCTCTGCATGTCTGGCTTGTAGCAGGTGAGGAGACTCATTTGCAGACAGATAGCAGCAGAAGAAAGACTGATCAACTGGTGACACATGGAGTCAGGACCATCACTAATAAGGTGGTAGTAATTCTAGGGGCCTGCAGGCTGAGGGAAGAACATCTCTCTTGTCCACTGAGATTGCTTGCATGCTGTCCTGACTGCCCATTCTGACAGAGACTGTCTGCTTCCTCCACCGCCCTTGCCCCGGTTTGATGTAGGCGCCTGTTACCCTAGATGTTCTAGATGTTTACAAACCACACACAGACTTCCAATGTGTGGCCCTGCATGGAGCTGTTTGAGAATTTAGTGTAGGCACAGTCCTGCGAAACCTCATTCTGGTGTTCCAGGACTGGCCCTGCAACTGTTAACTTCTCAGATTGGCCCGCTGTGCCATTGATTTTTGGTAAATCAATGGTTTGTGTCTAATCGCCTGCCATGCATTTTGGGGTATTTACATAAGATACACTGAAATAAAACTTACTGGTAATGTTATGGTAGGACATTATCAAACATTTCTGCTTATTTTAAAATAGAATAATGCAGTGCAAAGTTAAAAAACAGGTAAAACAGCTATTAAAAGAAATCATTACAGAAACTTATTTTTACTTATTATTACATAAATATATTACATAGACACATTGACAGATTTGTTATATATGCAGAATGAATTACTGTAATGTCATCAAACCAATGGTATACAAAT